>JMQE01001696.1:0-13485 GCA_000731825.1 Hypocrella siamensis | reverse complement strand
GGGGGGGGGAAGAGAGAAAGAGAGAGAAAAGAGAGACAGAGAAGGGAGGTGAGCGCGGTGATATCGGTTTTGGCAAACAGTTTTCCTGCGTCCTCGCGACTGCATCGCCGCCATTCGCTGTCAGGCAATTAGCTCATCCTGCCAAAGACTCCATGCGTAGAACATGTGGCGCCAGCGCCAACGCTAGACATTTCACATTGAAGGGAACGAAGGGTTGTTGGACAGAAGAATCATGATTGTCATCACGCCAAGGGTATCAAGTAGATGCTGAATATGAGACGTCTTGAGCAGAGTACGTCTCTCAGACAGTGGACGCTGTTCGGCAAAAAATCAAACAAAGAGATTGAGTAAAGAGGATGAAAAAAAGACAGGCCATCCCGCCATCGCCACTAGTCTCACAACTCGTCAAAGGCACGCAGCTGTTCAGCGTCAGTATACGACTCTTTCCAAAGCAGTCTTCGCCCTGATTCCTCGTCGCTCTCGTCCAGACCAATGGCCCCCGAAGAGTTGAGCCACGGCGGTATATTCGGGCTGATGGCGGAGCGTGCGCTGCTTTCTCCATCCACCTTGTTCAAAGCCACCAACGACGCAACGACGATGAGCGCCACGGCGAAGACAATCGACCAGATGATCTTGAGCCTCCTGCGCGTTTTTTCTTGCCACTGATTATCGGCCAGCTCCCAACGCTTGACCCGATCTCCCACAACGTCCACGCGTGACTTGAGCCTTGCGAAGTCTTCCCGATGGGCGTGCAGACGCTGCTGCAGACCTGCGATCCTGCTTCGCTGTTCTTGGAATTGGTCCGCCACGCTCAGCTGGCGAATGACGTCGTTTTCGATATCGCGGGCATCCTTGTCAAAGGACTCGCCGAGCTTGTCCGACCTCTCGGCCAGGTCCTGAAGAGCGACGCCGATATTCTGGAGGTCGCTCATGTTCCCCAGTGCGGAGTAGTAGGTGTCGTCTAGTCGCTTTGTCATGGTGGACGAAAAGGAGTTGAGATAGGCCAAGGACTGCTTCAGTCCTCTGGTGTGAGAGAGAGGGGGGGGGGAGAAAGGAGGTCAGCAAAATCGGCATCATGGCAAGGCGACGTGAAAGGGATTGCGCGCGGCATACTCAGCCCATACAGAAGCCTCTTGGCAATCCTGTGCACGTCTCCTCGCTTCTCTCATTTCCCCGGCCGGCGCGGCATGGCCTTCGCTGGTGTCCTTTGGCATTCGTAAGCTCGCGGTACGGCTCGCGGTACGGCTCACGTTGGGGCTGATGAAGGGCGTATTGGCCGACGTCGCAGCCTTGTCGGGCAAGTCGCGTGCCTGCACCGCCAAAATGGCCGGCGATAATGGTCGCCTTTCGCCCTCGTCGTTCTGGCTGTCCTGGCGTCGGAGCAGATGCGGGCGCCGGTGAAGCTTCGCGGGCGATGCAAATTCACTCAATGACCTCTTGAGGCGGATGCGGCTGCTGGATCGGGATAGAATGGGCTGCCTCGCAGCAGCGTCCACAGCGGCTCCTGGTGTCGCCATACCGTTTCGCGTAAATTAGGCTTTCTCTTCTGGTCTTTGCGGCTTTGCGGCCTTGTGTTGCAGGCCCCCGGTTCGTACGGAGTACAGTGGAGGAGGGCTGTACAACATGACGCAAATGGGGTAGGGGGAGGAGAGAGGGGGAGCGGCGCCCTGGAATCCGATGAGTGGGGCCCGTCAACATGCCGGTTGCGTGTCTGGGCATCTTTAGGCCTTTCACATGTTGGGCTAGGCCAGGAACACGGTAAACCGACTGGACTCGACGGTGTTTTATTGGGACAAATCTTTCCCAGGGCATCAGAGTATTCTCATTGGAATTCTATTGCAGACCCGACTGGCTGAAGGGGCGGCTGAAGCACCCGAATCGGACCAGCCGTGCGACAAGACCAAACATAACACGGCCGTCTTGGCCTCGCAGGTTCCTCATTCTTTACTCGTGCTTGCTCATGCCTGCTCACGCCTTCTCATGCTTGAAGAGCCAATCCGGTTCATGTCTTCGCCCTCTCGTGATGCGAGATGTATGCACCGATGATCCAGACAAGCTCGCAGCAAGCAGCTGAGGTTTCCATGCCGTACATGGCCACCACTGGAATACCTCGTCGAGAAGAAGGCTCGATAGAGAGATCAGCGGCCGAGCGCAGAATCCTGCATTGTTGGACCGCCTTCATGTACACAAATGTATTCCGATTGTGCGCGATGCAGGATATTGACTCTCCCCTTGCCAGTCACCACTACATCAATTTTTCAAGAGTTGATCAACTTATTGCGTTTCTCCTTGCGCTTCAATCGCTCGACCCGCTTGCGATGCATCGTGAGCGCCATCTTTTCATACCGCTCCCGCTCTTCCTTTTGCGCCCGCTTCTCTCGAATTTTTTGAATTTTCTCCTGCATCCAAGCGTAACAATGCGCATCAGTGACCAAAGATCGCCCCGGACCGATGAAGTGGTGGTGACGTAGATTCGAATCGCCTGCATGCATGGCTAAGGGAGAGAATGCCCACCTTGCGCGCCTCTTCTTTCTCGTCCTTCATTTCCTTCTCCTTGGCCTTCATCTGAGCCATGGCAGCTCGTTCCTTTGTCCGTCTGTCGTAGGACGTCAAGCCCTTTGTTGGACGGAAGGCTGTCTTTTGCGCATGCCACTGCTTGCCTGCGATGGACGTGTCAGATGAATTTTTCTCCCTGCTGAGAGGAAAGCGAGGGCTGTGCACCGTTCTTTCGCATTCCTAGCGGCTTCTTGCTCGGCTCTTGGCTGTTATCGGGCGTCGAAGTCGGCAACTCATGCTTCGTCATGATTGTCGATGCCTTGTGATGATGGTCCTCGTACAGCACAGGCTACGAGATGATGCCCCCCCCCCTCCCATCCAAAATTTTTCTGCAGTGACGTCTCTGCGTTTGGGGAAAATGCCAGGCGGTGTGACGCCACATGCGCGGTGCGCCACGCCGACCGCAGGAGGCTTTGTGGCGCACATAGCCACTGTTCCTCTATCGTCATGGGATGGGCTCTTCATCTCGCCCTCTCAATCAATCGGATACGGGCGTTCGGTCCCGATGAAAGAGGATTTCCTGCCCGCGCCTTTGAAAGCAACAACGGTACCTGATGTGGAAGCTTGGGTCGTCCAAACATTTCTAGCGTTATGTGCTCAGCGACTCCTTTCGCCTGCAATCTTGGATTGCTCATCGCACTTCATCTGTGTCATCACCTCTGTCCCTGGTGCTGCGTATAAAACACAGCATATGTACATACATATGTATGTACTTACCTAGTAGTATAGCTTGACTGTCTCAGCTCCCGTCATTGGCGGAGAGATCATGGATGTTCAGCTGCCCAAGTAGGCACGCGCAAGCTGTGGCGTCAACAAACCCGCCAATCAGCGTAGCATCATGTCCAGTGTTCGATGCCCTCTAAGATGTCATGAAACGCCGGTCAGCTGCTCGGCAACACCTTCGGCGGTCAATGGACAATCGACCACACCCATCTTCGTCTGCCCGAAGATACTGAAGGGTGCCTGGGAGATGCAATGGAAAGTGATTCGCTAGGCCAGGCGTTTATTGCGTCTCCTGCATCCATCAAAAACGAACATCGCCACATCAGGCAACCACCTTGTCCTTTGCCGGTACTATTGGTGACCCTGTCAATACAGTTCATGCATGACGACTGACGCCCATTTGGGTAAAGAACAGCCTAGAGTCATTGTGTCTAATTTGATGGGATGCTCTTGTCATGACCTCATATTTTTGGCTTCGCAATCACGCTCGCCCAAATCCGGCTTCTACATCTCTACATCTACCTAGGATTGTTTCAACGTACTAGCGACTGCTGTGAAATCAGAGCTACCCTATGCAACCCATAAGCTGCTGCCGATCTTTTCTCTCCCGCTCGACCTCTCTTTTTTTTTTTTAATTCCTTGAAAGTCCAGTTATATTTTCCTTAGTGGTGGTGGTGGAAGCGGCGGCCGTGGTGGTGTGGTCAAAACACGAGCCAAGCAGGATGCGTATGCCTGATGCATCACAATACATGAGCATGCGCTGCAATGCAATGGTGTCGTGCCTAGCATATTGTCGTAGGACAAAGCAGACAAGCGGAGATGGTGAAACGCTAGGTACGGATGATCATCGTCAACAATCTCTCCTCCTTTGTTCCGACACAAGACCACAGCCGCGCCAATCGGGGAATGCAGAGTCTTCAACAAGGCAAGTGGGCAGGAAAAATCTGTTGCAACAGTGCAATTGCTGGCGCAATGCCCCAGGGCAAAGGAGACGGTACTGCCCTCTTCACATGTTATCGGGATTGGCAAGGCAAGGGAAGGAAGGAAGGAAGGAGTGGGGAGGTTGGCGACAAGTTTGCTCAGATCTTTGTCCAAGCAATATTTCAAATTTCGTTTGCCTCTTTCACAGCATCGACATGTGTCATGCGGAGGCGGAGGAAAGTGCATAGTGCTGCCGGACTATTAAATGGGATGCATGAAATGAATTTGCGGTACGTTCAATGGTTGTAGGTTGTACGTATTTGACAAGGCCGACCTCCACCTTTTTTGCCACGACTGCCCTCACGCCAAGCAGACTAGAGTCGGATTGCCAGGTCAGGGTCCAGTGGGGAAGGAAGAAAAGGTGGCATGGATGGAAAAGACAAATTGCCGTGAATCACATGCTTCCGAATGGATGATGCACACGTAGCTCGTGGCACGTAGCACGTAGCACGTATTATGATGTACCAACCTGGATACCTACAAGTAGGTAGGTAAGCCCATCGATACACTTGTACATATATGTATATACATATACATATGTATGTGTGTACAGTATGCACGTAGCACGCACAGGATTTTCCTCGTTGAAGCAAGGGATAGCTGGAAAAGAAAAGATGACGGTATCAACGGCGGAGGTACTGTACTCGATTGGGCCAGGCCAGGCGTCCGGCCGGCAGGATTGCTGGGCTTGGAGGGAGGAGCCGGCCCATTTCCATTTCACTAAAAAAGGTCCTGACCGGCAAATGCAAATGTCCAGCCAACATGTGTCTCTGCAACCGTGTCTCACTTGAACAACAGCCTTTCCCACCAAGGGACCAGAGTGGCGGCCAATCTGCATCAGGCAGGCGCTAACTTTTTGGCTCGTTTCGGTCCGTCGAATCCTTGTGCATTAGCTTCGACACTGGGCTTGGCCATGAGTGCAGTTTCTCCGTTGACTGTACTCTTCTAGGCCTTGGTCCGTGGACTCTTCGGTTCGGGCGCGCAAGAAGGAGACAGAGGGAGAGACATTGAGTGTGAAAGTGAGTGAGTGAGTGAGTGAGTGAGTGAGTGAGTGAGCGAGAGAAGGTGGACGAGAGAGAGAAGGTGAGGATAAATAGCGCCGTAAAGGCGGTAACATATTGAAACGATGCGCAATATGGCCCCGGGTTGTGCTGCGTGAAAGCGTAGGGGTAGGCAATAAGCCGACAATCTTGGTTCCAAGCAGCTACTCCAAAATGCAAGACAATCAATCCTCCTCAGAGGTCAAGTTGGCCGTGTTTGCCGAGATAACGATCTCATGCTCAAGGGCTAAGCCAGGGTCTTGATTACCTCTTTTCTTTTTCCAGTGGTTTCCTTCTTCTTACCTGGTCGAGTTTTGCTTTTTCCCTCTCTCTTTTACTTCCTTTCTCTTTCCTTTTGAAGTCCCTTGAGTCAGGGCCCAGATGGCGCCGCAATTGCCGGATTGTTTCGTCTCACGTGAGCGCCTGCAGTATACCTCAAGGCTGGTGCAAAAACATGTTCAGGGAGCGAATTCAAAAACAGTGCATACTTCGGCGCGTCTTGCAGACCCTCGTGAATCCCGAGGGTTTGCAGGTGGTATATTGAATTCGCCCCCCCCCCATACTTACACAGGTACGCACATCAGCACGACGTACCTCTGTCCAACCATGGCCCCTGCAAAACACTGTCATCGATACGAGCTTCATGACGTGTGTTGAGTCACAATGACAGTGTTGTCCCATGCGGCAACACGGTCGCAATCAAAAGGGACTCCATTTTTAGGCTAGGCAGTCCTTCGTGTGCGTGAAGCCAGATCGCACGAATTGCCTCGAAGCTAAGTGTCGGGTCTTTGAGATCAATGGATGCGTGCGGGCTGCATTGGCTGCAAAGGCGCACGGTCGGTTGAGTCGGCATGCATGCTGCTCAAAGCAGCCAAGCAATAGTGCTTGTCAGAAGATGGCACGTAAGAGTCATCACTATCAAGAGCAACCTCTTTCCATTTCTCTCTCTGTGTGTGTGTGTGTGTGTGTGTGTGAGAGAGAGAGAGAGAGAGAGAGCTGTGCAGCTGCGATTCGTTCCAACCCAACTGACTCTCATTGCATGCATGATGCACTCGGCAGAGACACCACCTGTTTTTCCCAAGTGGCGAGAGCGGAGGACGGAGTGGAGGTCGACGGTTCTTTGGTTGGTTGCATGTTTGATGCCGAATTCAGCATGGCCGTGGCTGGCTTTCGGGCGACTTGTACTGAGTCAGGAGTCGCTTTTTTGAATGGTCGCTTGCCGGACAAGCTACAAACTATTGGCTATTCTGTGTATGCATGTGCTCCATACTGAACATACGTATTATGGTCGAGTAGGTACGGTGCCAAGCCGCCCACTCCGGGGCAGAGGCAGTTGACATAGCTGAATTCGTATCTGGACCAGGCACTGCATCTTGGCCCGACGATCCCCGAACAATCGTATTGTCTCCATGTCGACGTACGCGTACGCGTACATACATGTACATATATGTACGTACGTACGCAGTGCTCAAACGCTCACTTTTTACGGTAGTACATGGTTCGTACCGAGTAGTCGGGATCAGAGGCCAGAGAGCGCGATCCGTTCGTTTTGTCAAGACGTCAAGACAAGAAGCAGCCCACCCACACACACAGCTGAAACGAGACTCAACAGTCTGGAACGCTGCAGAGCCGGCCAACTAGTCCAGCCCAACCAACCCGTTGGTGGCGGCGAAAGACGGTTCAATTCAAAATCGTCCGGCGTTTCTGGACGGCGCGCGGGCAAAGTCGCATTTGAAGCTGCCGTAGCATCGCAGCTGGTCCTTCTGCATGATGCGTGGAAGAAATGCCGCAGGCGCCTCTGAAAAATAAATATCCACCTTCGCTGGCAAGACTTGGAGCGAGAAGCATCTGCACTTGGCGGGTTGCCTGGCAATCCATTTCGACATCCAGCCACCCAAGCGAAGATAGATGTGACACCCAAGGACACTAGAATCGATGTTCCGAAAGGGGGGGGGGCCCGGGGATGACAGAGTGGACTTAGTAGGTGATGGGCCGGGCTAGCAGGTTGCCAGGCAAGGTTGTCAGGGGCAGACAAAAAACCAGGGACAGGGTGGGTGATGCTGGGGCCGAGGCAGAAAAAGAGGAGAAGGCGCACACGCGGTGGATGTGGATGTGGCCAAGTGGTCAAGCGGCGGCCAACTGGCTTCCTAGTGCTCCGTACGTACTCCGCATGTACAGTACGTGCCTGGTACCTGGTACCTACTAGTGGTAGGAGGTAGACAACATGCGCACTAGATGCAGAGACGAGGGCGGAGGCGGGTGCAAGGAGGCTTCGACGTCGATGATTATAAGACGAGAGAGATGCCGGTGAGGGACGGGCAAGGGCTGTCCGCAACTGGCCTGGACCTTGACCTGCGAGCGTTGAAGTTTTGATGTTTTTGAATGATTTGAACCGTTATGCGTCTTTGCCTGTCTCGTCTCTTCTCGTCTCGCCGGGCCCACATTGTGCATCTGGCTGGCGGCCTCTGGTCCCTGGTCGGACCAATCTCGCTCCTTCCCTGTTCAGCGGGTCACCCTCCCCTCTCTCCTTCCGTTCGCCTTTCCCTCTCCCTCCGGAGGCCATGCATCATTCCTTCCTACAACTTGCATCTTCGCAACCTCACCTCCTAACGGCTCGCTCTCTGCGCTCTCGCACGACCGGCCATCATCCTCTGGTGCAATTCCAGTAGTGCTACTCTCTGGAGAAGGCGCTGGTCTTGCCCGTCCACTCTTTTATCGCCTGTGTTTTGCGTCTGTCGGCTTCTGCATTCGTTTCGGCGCTTGCATTTGCATTTCCCCCAGGTCCGTCCCATTGCGTGAATCTGCGTGAATCCTCTCGTCATCTTGACGTTTGACGCTGCTGCGCTGCGCCGTTCATGTTCCACCAACCCTTATCGCTTCGCTTGCCACCAAGCCGTGCTAATTGCAGTCAGTCATGTGGTGCAGACTATAGGTGGAAGATTGCTTCTCAGTTTTCTCTTCATCGAAACAGTGTCAATCAGCGTTCGGCTCGCTTCTTCCTTGTTTGCCCCCCCCCAACCCCAACCATCTTCGAACTCGAATATAAAGTGTGCTCCTCCATGCTCTTCAGGGGCAGTCGTATTTTTCCCATGGTCACCTCCGGCTTCTGAGTTGTCCATCAAATCTGTTGGCGCAGCGCGGCTCGAGAGATAGATGGCAACTGCGCACCATCTCGGGTGTGCAGCCGATGCATCGGCGGCGTGTACACCCATGCATTCCCTCGACCGACCATTGAATCATGATGCCATCAACCCGACCGCATCGTGTCCCGCTGGTCAAGCGTTCATCTTCCCAGCCCGCTTCGTGACCAACCCCTCGCCGCCTCCGGCCCCTAGACCAAGGCGACGGCCGTTGTCCATCGCAGATATTCAAAGTCAATATCCCGATACTTCTTCGGGCACAGACTTGACGAGATCACATCGCCCAGCCGCTCTGCCGCAGTTTTCGTTCAATCCTGGAGCGTCAGTGCCCGCCAATCCCGAGTCGATGGCTGCTCTCAGTCCTCCCATCACACCAACTTCAGCACCGTCGATCCCGTCTCCGTCACGGCCGGCCGGGCACGGGCATCGACGAGGAGGGAGCGAGTTCGTCGGCGGCAGCATGCGTGACGGCAATTCCATTGCGGTCATGAGTTCGAGCCCCACAAGATCCGAGGCTGAGTTTGCTTCTCCGCCATTTCATCCACCGCGTAGGGGTCATCGACGCGGAGTCTCTGGAGCGATATCATCCACCGACTTACCTGCCATGTATCGCCAATCTGAATTTTTGATGCCCAAAGGGAGCAGTGCCCCGACCACCCCGACCGCGTTGATCTCATCTGAGGCTCTGCCATTTTCATGGGCTAATCAGTCGTCTGCGCCGCTCATCCCGGCTGATTCGATTCATTTGTCCCCCTCCAAACATGTTGAAGGAGAATTTGTCACCGACCCAACGACTGTACTGATATCCCCTCCAAGATTTGAGCCGGGTCCGCGATACGCACGGCCCCGCCGTGCTCGAGTGGGCTTTTCAGAAACCTTGGAGTTCATCCCTCGGCCGCTGTCACTGGTTTCTAGCGACACATCAAGCACCATTACTGCGCGTCCAGGTCATTCCGTCTCTGGTAGCATATCTTCCATCGTGTCAGCTGCATCTCCAAATGATCGCGAAACTCCAGTCCCGCTTGCGCGAACCTCAACGTCCGAATCGGTGGATTCGAGACCGAGCACGGCCGGCGCCATTCTTGAGAGAGCTGGAGGAATTGAGGACATTGGGCGCGAGGCTACATCGCCAAGACGACGAAACTCCATACCGACACTGTTGGACATGGCCGATTCCCCTCTAGTCGGCGCGGGAAACCACAGCCCAACTAAAAGCTCCAAACGTTGGTCATTCTTTGGCTTGGAACCTTTCGTCGGTCACTCGCATTCGTCAAGATATCGGTCTTTCAGCTCAAGCTCGTCCGAGTCTCTGTCCAAAGCAGTCTCCGGGACATCGTTATCTGATCAGGAAAATGGTTCATCAGATAGTGACGGTGCTGGGGAAGACAACAACCATGTCAAGGAGGGTCGCAAAAGCACCAGCAAGAAGAGGCGTGTCCAGGGATGGGCAGGGTCAATACTTCCACTTCGAAGTAGCAAGAAGCGTTCGAAGGTGCTGGCAGTGCGCCCACCCACACCTCCCGGATCGGTGGGTCTTTTGGAAGACGGAACTACCGATCCTGGTGACGAAGAAGAGGTCAAGGCTGCCGACGGCAACGCTGGCGCAGCGTTTCCTCCCGTTGTGTACAATGCTGATTCGCAAGCAAGCGAGACGGCTGGCAGGCCGAAATGTCTGTCTCTAGAGGAGAGCGCGTGTCCCATGATCGATCTGGATGCGGCTCTCGGCCCCTTCAACACACCATTGCCTCGCAACCCAGAATGGGATGCCGCACAGCGGGCCGCTGGTAATACAGCCAACAGGCGAACATTGCACAGCGCACAAGGGATGAAGGGCTTCACCGGACCCGGCATGCACTACCATCGTCGTGCAGAGTCTGCGCCAGATCTCCCCCCGTTCGAAATTGGCCGTGCCGGAATCCATCGCCTCGGCAGCAGCTCCACCATGGAAGATGTGTTTGAGGAGGAGGAGGAGGAGGAGGGCGGTGTAAGCAAGGCTGTTCACCGGCTACGACCGGCTTTTCGAATGCCCGAAATTGCCAGCAGGGTTGATTCCGAGGGCGAGTCGACACCGCCCGCCACTTTTTCGGCTGCAGATTCCATCATCATCAATGACGACGCAAATGGATCGGCGTCGTCGCTGGATTCTTGTCGGCCCCGCCAGGAATCTGATTATGCTGACCTCGCAGCGGTGAGCCACGCAATTCGCGCCGAGTGTTTTAGTACATCATTGCAGGTCGAAGCCAATATTGAAGAACCCCCGTCCATCATTTATCGCAGCGCGGCTGCGTTTGCTGGCTTGCCTGCAGACCAGCCTGACTCCGCACCATCTTCCCCCGGGCTGCCACTCCTGTTTCAACACGAGCTCTTGCCAGTTGAGGAGCCCCAAGGGACTCAAGAAGGCCCAAGCTTGACCGTGGCCATGCCCGGCAGTCCTTACCCGATCAGCCATGCTTCTTCTCATCCTTCGCCCCGCTCCCCCGTGTCCGTCGACGCACAAAGGATCTCGACGGCAACCTCGTCGTTCAATGATGAGAATAGCTTTTACTCGCTAATAATGGGAGAACCGGGTCCAGAACTCCGCATTTCTGTGGACAATGACATTCCATCTCTCACCTCGAGCAATTCAGAAATGACGCGAGACAGTGCTTTTGTACCCAGTGCCCGCATGTCTCAGCCCAGTCTACGCGAGCATCGACCCGTATCGGTTTCGTCTGTTGCCTTTGGTCGCAGGCGGTCAAGTCTTGCGTCAATCAGCCGACTTATCAGCAGTTCCCAAGGCGAGAGAAGCAAATTGTCCATGGAAGTTACGTTGGACAAAGACGTCGAAGGGAAGAGGAGCCGGTCAAAGGAAAGCAAGACGAAGAGGCTGAGTCGAATGATGCAGTTTTGGAAGCCAAACAAAGACGGCGAAGCTGCAAAAAACGGTCATGACAAGACGGAGGAGCTTGCCATGCGGTCACATGACATTGAGCAGAGCCAGTCGAGACAAATATTAAGATGAGGGGAGAAAAGAGGGTTTCTTTCCAAGTCGCGGCTTAAGTCAGAGATTCAAACCTCGAAGCTTTCCCCTTCGCCCAACACGAAACAACGACAAGAAGCAAGCAAGCAAGCAAGCAAGCAGGCAAGCAGGCAAAATAAATACTTTCAAGTCTCCATAATGTATGCGGAATCTTTACTTCTCCTACACATCCGGAGCGGTCCCCTATGTGCTGGGAAGATACTTCGATTGCCATCTGAATCAAGTTAGATCTGCATTTCAAGGACGCAGGCGAATAAGCACTTTTTTAAATTCGTCTTCTTTATTATCTACACTTTTCTCTTTTTTTTTTCCTCTTTTTCCTTTTCTTTTCCCTATCTTATTTTCCCCTCTTTTTTTGCCTCTTTTTTATGTGGTTCGGCGTGGCAACGCCTTCAGACCACACGACTCTTTTGCCCATCGAACATGATTGATATGTTTGATTTGAAAATGACAGCAGGGGGGAAATTGAGTGGACAAACAGAAGGCCTTTTGCCTCGCGTTAGGCGGATGTTGATTGATGACCTCCTGCATAAGTATTTCTTTTCGAGTACATCAACACCGTTCCCTCTCACTTTTTTTTTCTTCTTATTTCCTACGTTTTCTCTTGTGTTTACTATATATCTTCATACTCAGCCTCCAATCATGTTGCCCACTGCATATCGCACGTGGCAATAGACGGCGTCAGAGCGGGAGCGAAGTCGACGTTTTGGCTCGAATGCAGTCTGCGATACGGCGGTGTTTTTTTCCTCTCAATTTTTTTCCCTGGGAATATATTTGCAGCTGAAGAGACAAGGCTCAAAGAAAATGGTGTGGTGTCACGAGAGGGGATCGATTCGGAGTCAAGGCAGGAGAGGTTTTGAGCATTTCTGAGTCGGCCTGTACATGGACAAGGAAGAAGACTGTTGGCAATCTACGTTGACAAAGATGAGTTAATTTTTTAGCCAAGGAAGACTTGTCGAACAAATATTGATGAAGCTGGCGCGTCAAGTTCACCAAGATTGGCAGAGTGCTTTTATTTGGCTGGACTCGGTAATGAATGACGTCGGAGACGTGACGCTGTTGCTGCATGTGGCTGGACGTCCGTCCAGCAGGGAAGTAGAAAAGGCAGATGACGGAAAGGTGAACAAGGCCACCGGGCAATAAGCGCCATTCGAGAGTGAAAGCCCAGTAAGTGCCGCTCGACCAAGAGCGGGCAGGCAGAATCAAGCAACATCTCTAGGACCTCTGGGACCTCTGGGACCAAGCGAAGTGGACACCGTTTGACCCTGTTCCTGTGCCCGTGCCCGTGCCCGTGCCCGTGCCTGTGTTCGTGTCCAATGCGAGCTGTAGTTCGGTAGACGTTGGCCGTGATTGACACATGACGTCGTCACAACCATTTTTTGGCGAAATCAGAAAGGGCACTACCCCAGCCGTCGCCGTCGCCGTCGCCATAGCCATGGCCGCCGTGCCTGTAGGAGTCGTCACTGGACCCTAAATAGCTCCCGTACGTCGACCTCTTCTCCCACTGCAGGCCGCCATCGCGACCGCGAGCGACGGTGGTGCGACGCACGTCGGCGGCCCCCCCGACGCCGCCCAAATCGCCGGCCATGCGCACGGCGTCGGTGACGAGGCCGATGGAGTCGCCGGCGGCAGCGCGCGAGGCCAAGCCCACGATGCGCTCGAGGGCAGGGGGCACGCGAAGGCCGAAGCGGGCGAGCAGGCCGCCCAGCACGCCCGTGGTGACGAGGGGCATAACGACGAGCAGCAGGACCTTCCACGGGTGTCGGCGGGCGTGGTGGGCGAGGTCGCGCATCAGCCGCCTCAGCCGCCTGTAGGCTCGTTGGAGGAAGCCCTGGCGAGGAGAGCGCTTGTAGTACGACGACCGGTCTGTTGTAGATGGATTGGGCGTCAGTACGTGGCAGAACAGGGAGTTTTTTGACACAGACGAGGACATGAATGAGGAAATCCTCCCCGTAAGAGAAAAAAAAAGAGGGGAAGGGGGGGGGGGGGGATAGAATCTCGGTGGGAATCGGATCAAATCCCCCTT
>JMQE01001695.1:0-13535 GCA_000731825.1 Hypocrella siamensis | reverse complement strand
GGAGGCGCTCGAGTTCAGCATGACTTCAACGCCGTTCAAGCCCATGTAGGTCGATGGATTCGACGGCTTACGGCCTGTCAGCCGACAGAGAATACGGAGAGAGAAGAAGCAACCCTGAAGTCTACGCAACTCACGGTGAACAGTTCCTCGCACGTTTCACATCTAAACATTCCCTTAGTCATGGCCTCCCTCTCCCCCTCCGTACACGGACACTCACCCCACAGAAGTGTCCATGGTCGACAACACAATGTCACCAATCGGGACCGATCTCTGCCCAGTGACGTCTATCATGATCTTCTCGAGATAATAGGTCTCGACCATCCTGGGCTTTGACCAGGCAGTAAAATGTCGCGCCTCGCGATACAGCCCGTCATTAGCCAGGCTTATCTTGGGCCAAATCAAGTAGATATGCTTGTAAGTGAAGAGAATGCGGCAGTTATACCTGCAATTCCTGTGGCGCACGCCCATTCCCACGTCGATGAGCATATCTCTGCATATTGGGTCACTGATGATTTGGGCTAGCACTTCCCAGCGATGGAGGAAGGTATCGCCCTCGACTTGGCAGAACGTCAGCCGCCTCCATTCTCACACCCCCATCTCAATCATGGGAAGCTCAGACACCAGACTCACGGTGATGATCGAGACATCCATAGCCCGGAATTTCGAGCTAAGTTATCATCAGCATGATGAGAGGAGAGGTGAGGGAATGTCCATCGTCAGGCAAAGAATATCAGCCCTACCTCGGGGCCGGTGCGCAGCTTCGCACCCTGCGCCTTGGCAAGCTTGATGCTCTCCAATATGCGGGCAAGATTGCCCTTGAAATCGAGTGGCACGCTCGTCAAAGTGGCGGCGGCAACGGTGACGTAGGACATTGTCACGCCCCTTTTCGTTGGCTAGTGACGTTTGATGATGGGGGAGAGGATCGTGACAGCATGGCGGGGCTGTTGGTAAGATTCTTCAGGGACCGCCGCGGGGGGGGGAGATTCGGCCATGGTGCCCAGGTACAAGCGCGGTCGACGACAAACGCCGGCGAGAGCTGGTGAAGCATTTCATTGAGAGATATTGAGGTGGTTTCAATGAATTTCCTTCCTTTTCATTTTTCTGGCCCATGTGTCTGAGTGAGTGTGACTTTGTGAATTGTTTTTTTTTCTTTTTTTTTCTTTTTGTCATGTATCATTTCGTGCCGTCTTGCGAATGGACCAGGTCCTGCAGCAGCACCCGCCGCAAGATGCCGCTTGGAGAGGGCGCCGCAAGTAGTGAGTGGGTGTGCCCAACAATTTGGTCAAAAGTCAAATCTCTCTTCAATGACGAGCCATTTCCCACCATCTCGACCTGCCGAACTTAATTTGCGCGTACACGGCACGGAGCACATGCTAGTTCATTCAATTGACCATTCAATTGACCATTCAATTGATGAGGGCAGGGCAGGCAGGTGCAGTGCGTCTTCGCCTGGCTCCTTCCACCCCGGTCTCAGCCGGGCCTAGAGCTGGGATTGGAGAAGCAGGGCAAATTATTGTTACCTACTACTGCCAATGGTGCGTGCTTGCCTTATCTAGTGTGACCCGTCTTGCAGCTTCACCTCCACGTCTCTTGCCTCCGTGTCTTTTCTTTTGCCTTGCCTGTCTCGCCTGTCCTTTTTCCATGTCTTGCCTCTCTCGCGCGCGCTGTGCCTCGTCCCGAAACCTGGCTTTTGGCTAGTCGTAAAGGGGGGCGGACGGCTGTCCAGGAATTCGACAAGGGGGGGTGAGGCTGAAGAAAACAAAGAAGAGCGGCGTCGTCAGCCATGTCGAGACGGGTCCAGCCAAAAAAAAGCTTCCAACAAGTTGTCAAGGGCGAACATGTTCTAGGTACATGCCGACGAGCTATTCGTGCAGAAAGCCCAGCATCCAGGAATGCGCGCGCCGGTGGCCTCAGACGCCGCCGCCGCCTCGGGGCCTCGTTAGCCGTTGGCTACCATCGCCACGGTCCTCCGTATGATCCGAAAGCTCATTCCAGCCCAGGTCGCCGTACCTTTGTAGACATGGACGGGCCGTCTACGGAGTGTTTGCGGAGTGTCTGCGGAGTGTCTCTCGAGTGCCTATCGAGTGTCTCTGTATGCTAAATATGCGCAGAAAGGTACCTGGGCATACCTGTAAGCACTCACGGCCCATACCCTGTCAGGACTTTGTTGCTTGTCCCCCTCCTCCCCCTTTGCGTAACAATACATTCCCAAACTTTGCTACCCATCTCTCTGTCATGGATTTTCTTTGGTGTCTTCATTTCGAAACTTAGTTGCGCAAGCCGCATTCCGTTCATACCTAGCTTTTGGTCCCTCCTTGAACTGCCACGTTGGCCCATACATTCCCTTCTCCTCCTCTTTGTTATATTGTCTCCTTTGTCTGCTATTTTGGGCGTTTTTCTTCTTTCTGGATTTTGTTACTCCAATGACGTTTTGAACCCCCCCCCCCCCTCTTCGGGGAAAAGACCCGACGCATACATACCCTTCCAGGACAGAAAATGGCATATTGTCCGGTGCCCAAGGCGCTCGCCCTGTGGGCGTACAAGATAAGGAAGACGAGGGGCAGGAATACGATTCTGGCCCTCTTGTGCATCGGCTTTCTCATCGTTCCCATGGTGCGATTGTACAACAGCGATGACCGTTGGTCCATCGTTGCTCCTCCGCAAGCGGACATTGATCCTACGTGTCGAGGCTTCCCCAGGACCGAGCAGCTGGTGGTGTCGGTAAAGACGAGGGCCGCCAATTCGAACACGAGGCTACCGGCCCATTTCCAGACGCACTTGCAGTGTATTCCCGACGTTTTAGTGTTTTCAGACTTGGTATGGAGGCTTGGGGGAGAAAATGAGATGAAAAATTACCCGCACATGCAACAGTACGCCGATTCTAACATGGTTTGATAGGAGCAAAATGTATCCGATCACAAAGTGCACGACACACTCGATCGTGTCAGCGAGCTTGTCAAGCTGGTCAACAAGGCATTCTCCTTTTACGAGGAGCAGAAAGAATGCGCCGCCTCTCAAATAAAGTGCCGCGATGACCCCTCCATGGCAGCCGAGCTGGAGAAGCTCATGACTGTCAACATGGTGGCCCGCGCTTGGGAGCTTCGTCCGAACCGCAAGTGGTACGTCTTCATCGAGGACGACACGTACGTTATCTGGTCCAACCTGGTATACTGGCTGCGCAAAATCGCCAATCGCAAGCGAGACCCGTTTGTCGGCAGCGTCGTCATGCTGGACGGATACGCCTTTGCCAATGGCGGCAGTGGCTTTGCCCTGTCCGGCGACACGGTCAACCAACTGTTGACCATCTACCCCGACATCACCAAGACGTACGACAAGATGGCGCGCAAGACGGCCTATGGCGGCGTCGCCCTGGCCAAGGCTCTCGACCAGGTTGGCGTCCAAGTCAAGCAGGCACATCCCATGTTCAACGGGGAAAGGCCCAGCTCGACGCCTTTTGGACGAACGCACTGGTGCCAGCCCGTCTTCACCATGGCGTCCATGAACCCCTCGCAGCTCGGCGACATGTGGAAGTATGAACAGACGCGGCAATCGACTGTAAGTCTTCGTCTTTTTTTTTCCTTCTCTGTCCTGCTCAAGACATGCGCGGATGGGTCCCTGATCCGTCCTACTTTCTGTTCAGGACATTATCCAGTACAGGCACCTGTACCATGAATTCGTGAAACCGCACATGCCCTACTTTCGCAGAGAATGGGACAATCACGCCGACGAAACTTGCTACGTCTCCTTCAACGATCAGGGCCACGTTCCTCAACATCTCAAAACCAAGCTGAAGAAGGACGCGGACAAGACCGTTGTCGAAAAATATGCCCACAAGTCGCCGGCCTCTTGCGCACGGGTGTGCGAGGCCGAAGGTCTGGACATCGTAGCCAAGGAATTCAATATCCTGACGACGCAGTCGGAACGCGGCCAATACGTTCGGAAGAAATACGAGCAAAAGGCCAGACACGATCCATTGTTCCGACTCAATAAGCACTGCTTCCAATGGCGATGGGAGAGTGGTGTGTGCTGTACGTCGACGCAGTTTATGCTAGGAGAGCCTCTGCTGTCATGGAAGACGCAGAACAAGAAAGCTCGGAGCACACATGACAAGAAAGGAGCAGCCCTTGGAAATGGGAGTGAAAACATCAAAGAAAAAGGGGGCAGCGGTAACGGTGATGGCCATGGCGGTTCTAGTGAAGAGCGAAGAAACCAAAGCAAGAGAGATATCGAGGGTGAAGGTCAATATCAAAGGGCACACGACAAAAGGTTACAAAGAAAGAGAAGGAAGGCGAAAAGAAGTCAACAAGACCCAGAAGAGGGAGGCGAGCAGGACATGCAGGACGGCCAGGACGGCCAGGACGAAGGTGGTGACCAGGGCAACCAGAACGGACAGAGTGATCAGGGCGATCAGGGTGCCCAGGCTGATCAGGACGGACAAGATGATCAGGGCGATCAGGGTAACCAGACTGATGAGGGCGGACAGACCGATCAGGATGATCAGGACGGACAGGACGGACAGACTGATCAGGGTGATGAGGGCGACCAGACTGGACAAAGTGCACTAGATGGCCAGGACGAACAGGGCGATGAAAACAAGCAGGGCAACCAGGACGACGAGGAAAAAGGCGAACAGGAGCAAGAACAAGAACAAGACAAAGGACCCGTGGTCACAAGCGGTTGGTTCATCCAAGGCATTTCTGACTGGATAGAAACCATGGGTGACTGCGACATCGAATGGAAAGAGCCGACGATTCCGACATGATGAGACTCGTCCATTTCAAAACCCAAAATATTTTCTGAGAGCATTCCTAGGAGCATTTGCATATGGCGTCCAAGTATAGTATGCCTTTTTAATTCTGAATATGTATAAACCTGTTGGCATTCTCGACTGGACGTCGATCGATATGGACGGATGCGTGTTTGCAATGCGTCGTGAGTCTTGGCGTGAGACGGTTTTGGATTTTACGTACGACCATGTCTCTCACAGGGGTGCAGACCAGATGGTGAGTCGAGACGGGTGATTGAAATGTGCCATGGGCCTCAGTGACACAAGATTTGGCTGTCATGGGCGAAACATTGTTCCGGTATCACAGGTGTGGCGGCTTACATACAACGGTAAGAGACGGACAACAGCGATGGTCAGACGTCATCCAGAACTCGTCACGACATGCTATGCTTGGTTTCGACGCTGACTGTCCGGCTGACTGCTCACAGAAATGGCAATACCCTTGAAGGCAACGCTGTGATGTATAATATACAATTCTATATGGGTAGTTCAAAAGGGAATAGGTACTCCACGCTACATGCACCCGACATGACGGGCCACCGAAAAGAGGTCCAAAATTCGAATCGCCAAATCATCGAGCGATATGCACGTGTCTAAATGCTGATGCAAGCTTTTAATCTCCCCCCCCCCCCCCCTGTCGCCGCCAGGACTCCAGTTCATGCATAGAAGATGCGAGTTCGCAAAGTTGACAAGATATGTGTGGTGGCTTGTGCTCCAGGCCAAGTTGTCCAATTCCCACGCCGGTCGAGGAGTAGAAGACACCTACGTCTTCTTGGCCCCGTGGCGACCACAGCGATGCGGATTTTTGGGCGAGCTCAGAAAACAGTACGACTTGGCACCCTCGGCGGCCGGGGGGCCAAAAGCCTTGCGGATCTCGCAGTATTCGTAGTCGTCGCCCATCCAGTCCCTCAGGTGGCGATGAAGCTCGCATCGCGAGATGCCGCACTTTCGGCAATACACCTGTCCCTTGACGCGGAGCTTCTCGAGCGGCGGCGTACTGGTTCCGCTGCCGCTGCCGCTGCCGCTGCCGAGGGGCTGGTTGTGGGAGGAGGCAGCGGCAGAAGAAGAAGAAGAAGAAGAAGAAGAAGAAACGGCGGCCGCGCGCCACGCCCACTCCATGTCGTTGGGGCCGTAATATCGACTAGACAAGGGGACCTTGCCGTTCTTGCGCTGGTGGATGGCGTACAGGCGCGAGTGGGCGAGGCCCAGACAGGCGCCGTCGATGGGATCGAGCAGGTCGAAGAGGTTGTAGTGCAGCTCAGAGGGGAGATCGAGCAGGGTCACGTTGTAGGGGACGAGGGCGACCGGGCTGGGCTCGGGCTCCTTGTCGGTGACGGAGTGGGAGCGTCTCGGCGAGGGCATCTTCGGCCGCGACACCAGCGGGCCCATAATGGATGATGACGATGATGATGGTGCCGTCGACGTCGACGAAACCGACGATATTACGGATGGCGCGGGCGAGTCGGGCCGGCTCACGCAGAGCGGGGCATTCTCAGGAATACACGCCTGGCGAATTTGCGTCATGTAGTGAGGGTAATAGTAGTGGTGATGTTGGTGGTGGTGGTGGTATTGGTGAGAGGCATCGGCTTGGAAATCAGACAGAGTCCATCCCCGGCGCGGCGGCCTCACGGCGCCACGCTTCGTACGGAGATTTCGCATGCGCTGAGCGTGCTCGTCTCTCGACATGATGCCGCCGCCGACGATGCCACTGTCGTCTGTGTCTGGTTTTCTCCCACATCCACCCCCGACGTATCCATCGTCGTCAGGCTGTTGGTGAGGGGGTGCAGAAGCCGGGTCGACGAGCAATTGAACCATGGTCCCCTTTTTTTTCTTTTTTTTTTTCTGTTTCCCCTTTCCTGGGCTCGATTCGACTTGTCGAGCCGAATACTAGATCGGGAAAGAAGGAATCCGTGTCGACTTCTCGGGACAGGGAGCGGCGGCAGCAACGTTATTTGGTCTTTTGCCCCTGAGCAGGAAACCTAAAATAGAAAAAAATCTTGCAAAAGGTAAATCTGTTGGTCTTGGTCGCAGCCAAAACTTAATCCGACCAACAGAAAAGTAAGGGCAATTCAAGAAAAGAGTGACGACAGAGTCGGAGCAGCCAGAACTTCATGTACCAATGCGATTCAGAATCAATCCTCCTCTCCAGCATTAGGACGACGATACGAGAGAAATTTAAACCACGTCGCCCCTCCCCCCAAACCCCGGAAACGAGTAACCGGCCGCTCGGTCTCCGGCCTACGGAGTCGACAGTTGGGTCATGTCACCATGGGAGGAAAGAAGAAAAAAAAAAGAATGGAGCCGCGGAACCCACTTGAGCCCACATAGTGGGGCGCCGCCGCGGCGGCGATGCAGTTTTCCTGGGAGATAGGAGGATACCTGATATTTGTGTGCGTGGCGCAGTGTGACATGGCGTGCCGGGGTCAATGGTTTGATAATACAAATAATTGCTACGAAACATAATGATGAAAATTCAGTAAGATTCAAGAGAAAAAAGCTTCAAATATCTAGAAATAATTCACTCTCCAGAGAAAAAAAAGTAAGTATACCAAACATCAAATCAAAAAAAGCCTCAGCCTCATCGGAGCCACCACACACAAAGCCCCACCAAATCGCAGTGGGCCGAAAAGCCCGTTTTTGTCCCACCCGATTATGGCCTAGCGCCCACGAGGGGGTCCCCCCCCCTCAACGGCGTTTGCGACAGAAAGATAAAAAAGCCCAAAATTCATTTCCGCGAAGCGCGGGCGCGAAGCGTGCCTTTACCAAAAAAATTATCCCCAAGCCTGCAAGCCGCGGATCATCTCCTTTTCGTTGTTTTTTTTTTCTGTCCCGGGGATTGTGACTGCCCGGTTGGTCTCGGACTGATGGCGCGAGCAGACCTGTCGATCGGGGGGCCCATGCACGGGTTGCGGACTGTGTTTGGAAAGAATAGGTCGGCTATATCTGAGTGGCAATGGCGAATCGTATCCGGACGCGGTTTGGTAAGGACCACTACACTACTTACGTGGGTATGTTACATGTTATTTGGGGCCGGGTTTGAGTAGGTACCAACCTAGGTAGTAGTGAAGCAATCGATGTACGTTGAAGATGAGGGAAATCGTTCCTTTTAAAAATGCATGCACCTTCACCCATCATCGTACGTATTGTACATGTACGTACGCTTTTATGCACATTTTACGCACACGTGATTCGTCAATGGCAACAGATGTCAGATTGCATATGCACAACAGCGAGAAAGGGAACAAAAAAACCCGGCCGCGTTTCCCGTCGGTGCATGCCGAGGTCGCGCGTTCTGGGCCTTTGTGCATCCGCCACCACCCATGCAACCTTGAGACGCTGCCATGGGTCCGCCATGCGCAGGAGAAAAAAGCATCACGTCACTTTGCGGGCGGGGGGGACTCCTGTGAACGAATTCGCTATGCATAGCAATATCTGGGCTGTTTTCGGGACGTGTGCATTGGGGTGACGTGTTTTTTTTTGGACCGGAGCAGGGGGAAAGTCATCGCGTGTGGATAAGCGCGCATTCCTGAGCTCCCAGTTCATCACACTACACACTACACAAATCAGCACAGTACCTGCTGCTGCCAGCTACCAACCTACCAACTGGCCTTTTCATCAGCTTACTGGCCACTCGCTGGGCCAGGTTGATGTTATTGTGCCATCTGTGCGCGCAGAAAATCGCCTTGGCGTTGCCTACGGATGAATACGACATGATAGACCATCAAGGCGAGCTTTGGCGCGGCTGAAGCGCATCGGGAATGACAGCGTCCCTAAGTATTTTCAAGATATGCCCTGGAAGCCTTGCTCGATCCCCATGGTCAAGCAATCTGGGCGCAAGCTTTGCAAAACTTTTGGTTTGCATATCAAACCACGCGTGAATGCTGCCCCTTGGAAAGAAACGCCGCAAAGCTGGATATCGAGTCATCATCCAGGATTCTCCCTGTCCCCCTATCATTCTTCCGTGTGCCCTTGGATGAGCATGTGCCCTCGCACCCTCGCATGAGCCATCTCCCACACTTCAAAACTACGAGCTGGGTCTCCCCTCTAGATGCCGATCCAGATGAGCATAATGACGACATCCATGCCCTTGCCCTCGCCGCCGTCATACTTAAAGGTCCACATGCCGTCCTTCTTCTCGTCCCAAAAGGCGCCCGTCGCGCTGTGCATGCCACGTCTGCCGACGGGCGGCTTGCCGTCGGTGGCAGTCGCCTCGGTGCTGGTCGAGATGTGCGGCTTCTCGTCTTTGATCTCGCTCCCCCCGCGCGCCTTGCTGAGCGACGAGGTGGGCACCAGGTGCTGGACAATGGTGCTGTTGCAGGCAAACTTGTACGCGGGCGCCGAGGCCCCCTGGGGCGTGGACTCGGAGATGACGGCTTTTAGCAGGGAGCTCTGTGAGTTTGTGTGTCTTAGTCAGCGATAAAGCCCTCTCCCGCTCGCGCTCTCTCTTGCGCCAAGGGATAGATGGGTGCTGGGACGGCCTACGATAATGGTTGAATTCCACTGCTCCGTTTTGGAATGATCGTAGAACTCGGCGCTGCCGACTGCACTCGTGCAGACCTGGTAGAGGAAAGAGAAGAAGATATTGTCAGAGCTCAGAGTCATGACGAGCGATATGGCGGTAGTGGCGGGTGCTTTGCCCGCCACGACAAAGGAACTGGAGAGGGAGGAGAGCATCGTACATCGGTGGCGATTTGCTTGAGCCGATTGTAGGGAACAGGCTGGCGAGGCTTTTGTTAGCAAGGCGTCTGTAGTATGCGCGATGGGTCGGAGGAGAGGCCCAGAAAACATACAGGAGTAGTCATGCTGGGCTTTTGGTCGTGATGGTGTTGATTCGGAAGAAAAGCGAGCGACGTAAACAAATGCGGGAGGGAGGGGAGGATGAGGCGCCCCGAATTGGGACGCCCGGCGCGTCAACGGCCGCTACCCGTGCGGCTTGGCAACAGAGCCTTGTTTCGTCTCGACCGGCTACCCTAACCGGTTGCTTCGCATGAGTATACCTTCTTCTCTTTCCGAGCCAATTAAGCCTGGTTTCGTTGGCCAAGCACTTTCTGCAGCGACAGTGCTCCTGATGACCCTCTGACCTGCCTGCCTGCTGCTGGTCGTCATAATGCGTGTGCATGTGCTCGAACATACATATGTACATATGTACCCCCCCCCCCCCTTCGTACGAAATCCTCCCAGCCATCCACTCGGCCCACGTGCTTGGTGAGGTTGGCCGAATCCGACGTCTGGGTGGGGATCAGAACGTCTATAGCAACAGCAGTTTGAAAAACACCTTTTCGTCTTGTTCTTTTATTTTTGACTCTTCCCTTTTTCTCTTTTGCCTTAGCCCTCTCCAAATTCCCCATTGTATCTATATTCGGCGCCTTCGAATTACTAATTACGACCTCGTCGGCACCCGACGATATTCGCAGGTCCTGAACTGCGCCAATTGGACGGCCAGCTCCCCCCCCGACCGTCGCTGTCCAATGAGAAAATGTCCTCGCAGCCTCTCCTCCAGACCACACAAGGTACGATGCTGCTCGTGACCCTTGACCGAACCGTTTCTCTGCTCTGTCCCCCCCCCAGAATCACTTACCTGGTTGCTAGGCAAGCGAATCGCCCTGCCCACCCGGGTCGAGCCCAAAGTCTTTTTCGCCAACGAACGAACTTTCCTGTCATGGCTCAACTTTACCGTCGTCCTGGGCGCGCTGGCCATTGGCATGCTCAACTTTGGTGATCGCGTGGCCTTCATCTCGGCCTTCCTCTTCACCGGCGTGGCCATGCTCACCATGCTGTACGCGCTCGTCACGTATCACTGGCGGGCCAAGTCTATACGCATGAGGGGTCAGGCTGGCTTCGATGATCGCTTCGGTCCTACCTTTCTTGCCATCATTCTCTTGCTGGCCGTCATTGTCAACTTTGTCCTGCGCATCACGGACCACTCCAACAAGCAGAAGCACAACTAGGGGAACAAAGAGACTCTAATTTCACCTCTTCTTTTGACGTGGGAGGAGGTGACGAGGGAAAAGTGGTTCAGCAAAAAGTTTGGGATATGAAGAGGATCATTTGCTGTATCGAGGTCTGGTGGGTGTGGAGGATTGCATGCATATCAGACGCACCCGGTCCCTGCACGATTGGACGAAGGACAGATCTGCGGAGGTGTGGTCCTGCCGTTTTTTCCACCCCTCACACAGAGCGAGGAATCATGTATTTTGTACACAGCGGATATTGTCATCATTTTCTTGTCACGTATTGCATAATTTCTTCCTCATCGCACACTGGGCGCTGAGTCGGGTATAGGGTATCTGTGCCAACATCGTGTTCCCGTTAACCAGCCTTGCGTCATCCGGTAAACAGCAGCCCCTCACAAACTCTTACGAATATGAACGTCAAGAAAGGGGAGAAATCAAAGAATCGACAGCTCAAAACGCCGCTCATGCAACAATCGAGGGGAGGAAAGCAAGAAGGGAAAAAAAAATCAACCGCCTTTCTCGCTCGACTGCATCGTCACACCACCCCCTGTGGCAGTCAACTGAGGAATCCGCCGTTCGCTCAAAAACACCCTCATCGACATGACCTTTTTCTTGGGAGCAGGCGGCATGACGGCTTTTTCGAACCGACCAGCCATGACCTCGAAATCATCACCATCGTCATCATCATCCTCCTCCTCCTCTGGAACATCCCCGTCGTCGCCAGGCAAGACCGTCTCCTCCACAACTTCCTTGGTCTGCGTCGTCTCAGGCAGCTCAAACAGCTGATTATACTGAACCCAGCTCCTGCCCTGCTCGCCCAGCAATCTCTTGCACTGCTCCACGATGGTGATCATCTTGCAAACCTCTGACGGCCGGGCGTAGAGCAGCACGACGCCCTCCTTGGCCAAATGGGCCATGGCCTGCGTGACGCGCTTGTGTATCTGCGACGAGGACAGGACCGAGGCGGCGAGGACGTTGTGTCGCGGCTGCAGATGCGAGATGATTTCTTGGTGAGGGCCGAGGAGGGATGGCGGCGGGGGCGGCGGCATCGGTGGTTGTTGGGCTGACTTTTTGCGCCGTTTGGATGCAGCGCCGTCCGTCGGCGCGGGGGACATGTTTGCTGCTTGTCGTGATGTGTTTTTTTGGTGCAAGTTCTTGTTTCTTGAGTTTGCGCCGAGGGTCAGAAAAGTGGGTACCTATACTGGGGCTGACAGCGACGACAAGTAGGGACTACAGATGGATATGATTCATTTATTACACGGTCACGGAACATCATTCTGGAATTTCACAAGTGCCATGCTTATGGGATGATGACTGAAGAGAATCATCAGAAAAAGCTATACCGCATGCTCGCCCGAGAAAAAACATGCCGGCGAATTTGCGTGATGGCCAGGATAATTGGGAGCCAATCATGAAATGTCTACAAGTACATACATTGATTTCATGACATGCGAGCACGAGCTAGCACAAGCTTTACTGGAAATCAAACTTTGACTCCTTTCGTGTCGTGTCTGTGCGTGAAGTTTTGTCGCAACCGATCTAGATCTGAGTTGCTTTCGGCTGCCGCTTTGTCACTAGCTCCAACCGAAAATTCAGAGCTACGGCTTATACGTACCTTCGTATCGACGATGACAGCTTTCCCCTCTTCTCTAGTTCCGCATACCATCTTTGCTGCTAGTGCGTGATAATGCTGACCCCGGAACCTACCTACCCTTGACTCTTCCAGCTTCTCCATACCGCACTAGCCAGTCAAGGCCGATTTGACGAGGATCACGCTTGCTTGCATCGTGGCGCGTTGCATGTTGGGAAAATACAAAACAAACGAGAGGGACCAAAAAAAAAGTAAAATCAACCACATGTGCTCGGAGTTGCCAAAAAGACAAAGAGATCAAACAGCATCAGCATTCTACCACAATACGTAGTGGCAGACAGCTGTCATACAGACCTCCCCACCTCTGGCCCAACAAAAGAAAGAAAAGAACAAGAAAAAGAAAGGGTAGGGAGGAATGCTAGGGTATGGAATCCACTTGGTGAGATGCCCAAAGGAAAAAGAAAAACGCCCGCAGCGCTAGGCAGCCAAAGCGCATGTTTCAGGACCTCGGGCTCGTTTCTCTCTCTCTCTCCCTCCTCTCTCGCGGCGTTGTCGCCCGGCATAAAGGCAGAGATCTCGGCGCCGTCATCAAGAACGGGGAACCGAGGCCTGACGATTGCCTACGTACAAGCAGACCAGACCGGGCGGTTGGGGGCGCTGCATGGAAGATCCCCCTCCACAGAGCTGGGCACCAAAAATGCTAGGATGCTTCCACATGCAGGTTGTGCAGGGGGGCAAGACCTACGTCGATTTCGCAGCGCACTACGGAGTAGGTCCCCTGAAGAGGGCTGAGAGTTGAAAGAAAAAAAATCCCCGCAGACTGAGACGCGCTTCTCTTCCTCGGGTAGGCATGTGATGTTACTCAAAATGGCGACATTTTCCAGTTGATGGGGCATTATTCTTGGAAGCGAGGTGAATGCGATCACGTGTCAAAGCGACAAGCGACAAGCGACAAGTTGCGCACTGGACCAACCGAACACAACGGAAAGTTTTGTGCTTGGTGCTCGGGGCTTGGCAGCAAGCTCGGGAGCTCGAAACTCGAAACGAAATCTACTTCGCAGAGATGACAACATGCCAGGATTGATTGATTTGCTCACCCCCCTTAATCCTTGCTTGACGAGCAAGCAGAGGGCAGGAGTGGAGTGGTGGTTGCCTGGCCCGACCAGCATCGGCGGAGGATGCCCCCACCCCCCCCCCCCCCCCC
>JMQE01001694.1:0-13535 GCA_000731825.1 Hypocrella siamensis | reverse complement strand
GGGGGGGACAACTTACAGGTACATACATATATACGTACATGTGTACATGAACTCGGTCTGCTGACATGATGAAACACTTCAATCAGAAGTCGAACGTCTTCCGGGCTGCAGTACCAAGATCGCCGAGCTGTTCCGGCAATGGCAGGAAGACGGCCAAATGTCAGAAATAGCCGTTGCCGAGTCGGACCCGAAACTGTCAACACTTCAGATGTTCTACAACATCTGGGGGGTCGGCGACGCTACAGCCAGAGACTTCTACAAAAGAGGTACGAGTGATGCAGCATTCAGTGATGTCCCGTGTGGAAAATGGCCGTCTCGTTACTGACTCGATTGCCTTGGGTCGGGGGGTGGGGGTTGGGAAAAAAAGGATGGCGCGATCTGGATGACATCGTAGAGTTCGGATGGCAGTCCCTCAGCCGAGTCCAACAAATAGGGGTCAAGTATTACGACGAATTCCAGCAAAACATCAGCCGGCAAGAAGTGGAAAGGATTGCAAAGATCATTCTACATCACGCCTCAGACATAGATGCCGGATTCTCCATGACCATCGCGGGAGGCTATCGACGAGGCAAGGAGGAAAGTGGTGACGTGGATGTCGTTTTGAGCCACCCGGACGAGTCCAAAACATTGTACATGATCGAGAAGCTGGTGGTCGGTCTCGAGAGGGCTCATCTCATCACACACACGTTGAGTTTGTGGACCAAAAACAGTGAGCGTGACCAGCTTCCGCTTGCATGGCACGGAGCGGGAAGTGATGGTGGTTCTGGCTTCGACACTCTCGACAAGGCCCTGGTGGTCTGGCAAGACAAGGAGGCGCATGGAGACGGCGCAACGCATCGAAGGGTGGACATCATCGTCAGCCCATGGAAGACGGTCGGTTGCGCGTTGCTCGGCTGGAGCGGTGGCATGACGTTCCAGCGCGACCTACGGCGATACTGCAAAGAAAAGGGCCTCAAGTTTGACAGCAGCGGCATAAGAAGGCGTTTGGATGGAGAATGGATGGATTTGGAGGGGGACGAGTCGGTCACGGAGTCACCATCTGGCCAAGAAGACCATCGACGACGACGACACGTCGCCCAGGACATGGAAGAAGCCGAAAAACGCGTCTTCAGAGGCCTAGGTTTGCCGTGGCGCCATCCCACAGAGAGATGTACATTCTGAAAAATAATTTGGCCACGTGGCCAGCGTTGGTTCTTGACTTCTGTAGGCAAAATAACTTTGCTCCTGCGTACCTAGGAACCTGCTAGGATATAGCATGTGTTGGGCCCAAGAACGATATATCGTCAGAAGAAACACTCAAAAGCACATTTCATGTACATGGGAGCCACTACGTATACCACTAGCGCACAGTGCCTATCTTCCAATATACCTACTAGGTACCTAGTACTTACCTAGGAACCTAACTACGCGCCCACCCCCTGTTTTAGTGGCAAACTGACTTTTTGGAAAGATAACCTGAGCTCCTATTACTCTGATCTAGAATCTAAATATATCCTACAAGACTACCTCAAGGATTACTAGACCTCTTGACTATTACTGAGCTCTGACCAGCTCTGACCAGAAACATAGGTGGCGCGCCATGGTACCTAGGTACTAGGTAGGTCAGTAGGTACTAGGTAGGTACCTATGAACCAACTAGATCTGCAGCGGGTACCTGAAAAGCTGCCTTTTAGTACACTGTATAGTGCGTGCGGCGGGGCTCAGGCAATCGGCGTTAGGAGGACCAGAATTCCGGTTAATCCACATACAGTACGTAGTAATTGTCAACGTGACCACTCCGCGTCTACGACGGCGCACCCAGCGTCGAACCTGGCAAAGCATCGGACTGTCCCGCCATGTCTCATAGCAGAACGAGAAATAACAGAGCGAGCCCCGATCCCGGACTTTCAGGCAGCCATGGATACCGTGGCTAGGTACGGAGTACAGCCGATACGCTTTTCGTTCGCGACAAGCTGCGGACTTCAGAGTCATGACCTCCACTTGGCGTGTGCGGACTTTAATTTACGGTGCCAGGGGCTCGCAAAGGACAGCTTTTCGATGACGTGTGAATCCGTGGCTCGTCCGCGGCTCTTGGACCAGGGGACATGAACACCTCTCTGGGCTCAAGAAACATCTCAGGGTACGTGTGTGTACCCCGTATTGCAAAGAGAGACGAGCTGTTGGAAAGGAGACTGTGCAAGAATAGTGGTCGAGGACGAGGCAGGAACTTCATGGCCCGGTAGCCCTGGCGAAGAATGTCTTGGCCTATTGGGGGGTTCCGAGGCGCTTTGTCCCTTTAGCTGCTACAATCAGGGGGAGGCACTTGGGCGGATGGAGCAGTAAAAGTCTCCCTCCCGTCCGCTAGTTCCCCGGTCCATAATCCGCAGCTACCTATCCTATACCGCAACTGCCCATGTCTTTATAAAAAGCCGCTTCGCAGCCACCATGACATGATGAGACTAGACATTCTCAACCAGACTTGGCACATTGCGAGATTCCCTCTCTTCGGCCCCCTTGCAAGATTCTTTCACGTCACGCTGAAAATCTGTTTGATTCGTGCAGCCTAGCCGTCTTACATCCGTTGAAGCTGTAGAAGGGCAACCGCAAACAGAGATTTGGCGTCATTGGCCGAGTCTTCTCTAAATCAAGGACGAAAATGCCGGTCCTCATGCAGCTTCCCAACGAATACGGGTAGGTTTTGTGGCTCGTCGAGCTGAACCAAGGGGCTCGACAGGACTGTCTGTCTGTAGCCGTCATCCGTCATCCGTTAAACTCTTTCCCAAATCCGACCACCGCTAGAGAGAACCCTTCCGCTGACCGTCTGCAGCCTGGTGCTTGCTGCCGCAACAAGTACCTTCTTCGTCAACCTTCTCCATTCCCTTCGGACATCATCGCTCCGAAAGGCCAGCGGTGTCAAGTATCCCAATGCGTACGCCTCTGCAGAGCATGCAGACAAGGACCGTGGCGCGCACGCATTCAATTGCGGTAATGACCCAGTAGACTCTCCAACATGCAAAGAGATTCCGTGTTGACAGTATCACAGCCCAACGTGCCCACGCAAATTTCACCGAAAATCAGACTTCCTTTCTTGGCGCCCTACTTATAAGCGGCCTTCGCTTTCCAGTCGCGGCCGCCGTGCTTGGTGTCGGCTGGAGCTTATTCAGGATCTCGTATCTATATGGCTACACGAGCCACGCTGGTCCGTCTGGAAGAGTCTTGTGCGTAACGCCCTTCGTCTTGCAGGACAACGTGCTGCGACAACATGCTGTGACAACATGCTGTGACAACATGCCCACCTTTGATTTTCCTGCGTCATGACAAGCTGACACTGCTCGTTCAATAGTGGCTCCATAGCGGCCAATCTGTCCGACTTCGTCTTGAAGCTGATGGCGGCGTACACCTCTGCCCAACTAATTATGGCGAAATAGGTCAGGGATAGATGGGGCCGGGCTCTGGACAAGGCCGTTTGATGACCAAGGCAGAGTTGAATGTGTATATGCACGCCGATGGGATTGTGAGAGTTCGAAGAAGTTTCAAAAACTGCTATATAAAAAATCTGATCGCACTGTGAGAAAGCCCAATGCATCGTTGCTTCGTCATCTCCGCAGCCGACGCCGCTTTAACTCGTGGTCTGTCGGGTTGGTGGCGTCATCCCTCCCTGCAGGGGCTGCTGAGGGGCTGTTCTCAACCTGATCAACTTGCTTTTCAATTCCGTTATTCCCCAGAAGATAGTCGCCGAAGTATTTCATGGCGCTGAACACTTCCTCGCCAGTGGGTATTATATGCTCCTTGGGTAAGAGAAAGCCGTAATTGCCGGTGTCGCGGAGTTTAATCTGATAGCTGAAACGAGCCCCCAGCTCATGATAGAACCAGTCTATGGCAGAACCACCCCCCGATTCAATGCCAGATGTAGATTGATTGCTTCCCGAATCTCGCGAACTGGCTGCGACGCCCTGACAAGCTGAAGCCACCGAATATGACTCTCCATCTGCGAGACGGATGGCCTTAGCAATCCCGGCTGCCAGTTCCTCGAGGTTCTCCAGGTTCGGAGGGACCGCCTGACAAGAAAAGGCGAAGGGAAAGAGTACCTGCTGGGCATACGAATGGAGATCAATGAGACCCGTGAACTCGACATTGTTGTGTGTCTCATTGCGAGCCCACGCCGCCAGCTGCATTGCTTCTACAGCTTGAAAGGGCTGCTCGCCTCCGTAGCTTTCAGAGCAGGGATCGGCCTGCCCCTGGGAGTCGTCCCAGCCATACCCAAAGGCGTGGTCGAGATCAAGGCCCCGGCAGTAACGAAGACTTGTTTGCTGTCGCGACTTTCTCCATAGCCGATCTACTTGCCATGAGTATTCCATGCCATCAGGATTCATCACTGGTACAAAGACAACGTCGAAGTGGTGGAGAAATTTTGTAATCAGCCGCTCCTTTCCGACTGACGTGATGAAAGACCACGCCACGTAATTCACTGAAGTTGTGGATATCCATTCCCTGGCGTGAATGCCACCAGTGATGATGATTGTTTTTCTTGGCACGTCGTTTCCGGTGACAGGCGCCAACCTCAGCCGCAAGGCCGGTATATCTCTCCCCTCGGATGAAGAACCGATTGCTACGTATTCAACATAGGAGAACATCGCCTCGAGGAGCCGCATCCAACGAACAATTACCGGCAGCGGTTGATAATCCTGGAAGAAGATGAGGTCATCGACAGAAGCTACAGCAGTGGCCAACTCAGTCAAGAGGTTTGGATTCTGTGTCGGTAGATTTTTGTAGATTGCGCTGGCGACGTCCGGTATGAGTGTAGTCTGAGCTGCTTGCAGAGTTTGCGGTAGCAGTCCCAGGAGCGACGAGACTTCACTGCGCCGCAGGCGAATGTCCACGAAATCGCCGGTGGACGCCCAAACATCTAGAAACAGCCGTGCGGCTGCTTCGGCAAGGGCGGCATCCTCTTCCGTCGTGGTTAAGTTGAATCGCAAGACAATTTCGCCGGCATATCGAGCTCGCAATTTGTCGAGGACAGCCTTCTGGGCTGCAGGCTTTCGCGTTTGACGGCCGGACCAGGAAGCAAAGGCGCTGTCGCGAAGTCTGGTTAGGAGTGAAAACTGCCGGTCGGGGGGGGCTTTAAGGTTCGTTGTGGTGGACGGGGCGTTGAAGCTGGCCGCGACGCAAGTTTGGCCGTGCTGCGACACAAGCAACAGCCCGGAGGCGATGAGGCTTGGCAGACCTGCCCTCATGACATTCACTCGTGCCTTCCTAACGTAGCGCTGGCCTTGGCTCCGGTCGTTTTGGTGGTTTCTGCGGCGGTCCAGGAGTGCAATGTCCGGGGACAAAGCTTGACGGCTAAGTACTAGGTAGATGATGAAGGTTGCAGAGTCGTACATACATACATATATGTAAGTACATCCACGTGTTCAATCTCGATGCCGGACACATGCCCAACCGTCGATAAGCACCAGTTTTGGGCCAACCGTGCCGGTCGAGTGGGGCGCCGACTTGATTACAAGGTTATTGGCGTTTCGAAGGCATGTTGGACCAACGCAGCACATGGGTAGGCTTTCGAGACAAGCATTTTTTTGGACTACTGTGGTTTTGTCTAATCACCGATGTCAAATGTTTCGAGAAAAATCGCAGTAGGAGTTTTCCTTTTTGAAAATAACGATCTTCTGCCGAAGATCGAAGCAGCTATCCATGGTGTCTTAGGTAAGAGATTAGATAGAAACTTTTCATACAAAAAAAACGAAACTACCGAAGCCTTTGGAGAAAATTCTTATCTTCTCATTTGCCCATTAAATGCCATTAAATGGCTCGACCAAAACGTTTTTTGACATATGAGAGATGCCGCAAAACAGGTAAGATGGGACCGGATGTCTGTGTGGTGGCCGCGCAGTCCGTGATCAATGATCCTTGATCCGTGACATGACCCTGCCCACTAGGCTGCTTGCTTGCCTCCGTACCTACAACCACTACGTAACACCTCACCACTCCTCGGTACCCACCCTCTGACAGTCTCCGTCCAAGCCGGGGCCCGAGTATTGCAGATAATTGCTAGGTACCTTGAAACTCACCTACAATACCTCCCGTTTAGCCCTGAGGCAGGTACCTGCCAGACCTACGGGGCAGACAGTTTGCAGCCCCTGGCTCCGAAATCTACGCTGGTTCACCTCAGCCTCTCTCCATCGACCGGGGAATGCAGCACACAGGCCTTGCGAACCAGGTCAATTGATCAAAAGCTGGTGAGGAGATCCAAATGAGCCACACGAAGTCACTTCCGGACTTTTCTCCCCGGGAATAAACTGCGCACCCCAAGAGAGAAGGGCAAATGTTTCCTGACCAGCGTCAGCCGGCCAAAATTGGTTCCGTTGAGGACGCAACGTTGACGACTTGAGGACGAGTCGCGACCCTCTGATAACCTCTCCTGCCAATTCCGACACCACGCATCGATAGTGTCCTGGGAAGGCCGTCACTGCTTCCAGCGGCTGCGCGTTGCCGCGTAACATGCCATCCCTTCATCATCATGCCTTTCCTTCGCCGGCGAGGTGATATGACCAGTGACACAAACATTCGACGTCATACGCCGCTCAACCCTTCCCAACCACCCAACAAGAATGACAAAGAGCTTAAGCTGTCCCTTCCGCCTGCAACTCCGCTGATGGCGGACCAGGATGTCGCCTCCTTATCTCGACATTACACAACGGAGCCCGAATCGTCAGAACCAACGTCGGGAAAGACCACTGCAGACTCACTCAAGCAGACCAAATCTGATCGATTTTCAATCCTGCGGCATCGAAATGCGTCGGACCCTCAATTGTCCCTCAGAGCGAAGCAGCAGGCCGAAACCACCCCGCCAGTGCCACGGCGTATGTAGCACTCGTATCATCATGGGAAGCACGGAACACTGACCTCATTTTCTCGCAGCCCCAGCCATCATCACCACTGCTCCTACCATCGAGCTCCCCGGGCCAAAGAAAGCACCGTCGCGATTGAATCTGGCTGCCAAGTTCCGTCGCTCCAGCGACCTACCCCGAACTAGAGCCCGACCAGAGCATAGCCCCGAGAGCTTCGGCAAAACGGAGCGCACAAATGGGTCGCGTGACACGGGCTCGTCGGTGACATTCGGCGAGCCAGCGGACCAACGCCCGCCGATCCAAGCCATTGCCAAGTCGAGTAGTGTTTCCTTGAGCGCTTCACATCACCGTCAGTCAGAATCGTCCCGTTCCGATGCAAGTTCGGCGGGGCATTTGTCCAATCCGAGCCCTTCCACAACCCCGAAAAAGGCCCCAACGACATCGCCGTTCTTCAAGTTTCGCAGGAACAGGAAGGCTCCAGAGCCGCTGTTTCCTCTGGCGCATCTGCCTCAGAAGCAGACGAAACATGCTCAAGACTGGCCATCCACATCTCTCACCGCCGCCGATACACGGCCGTTTTCCTCACGAAGTGCCATAAACCCTCGAGCTGCAACCGAAGGTGTTGGGGAGAATTCGACGCCACAAGGCTCTGCGGCTACAGCGTTGCTCGTCCGGGGAGGAGCACCTCATTCCGGCCAATCATCTCCAACGAGAACAAACTTGCTTCGGGGTCGATCATCTACAATGAGTTCCGTTGGCAGAGATTCAACTGATGATTACCTCTTGGCCCCCACTGCGCGAACCTCAACTTCGACTGGCCGGAAGAGTTTCGGCGACCTTCTTGGGCTGGGTCGCATTCGGCAGAACTCTGAGCTCACCCGCCAGGGATCCATGACGCCAGTCACGCCCGGCTCGATCGGGTCAAAGAGCAATTCTCTCCAGCTTCCGAGGGACTCGGTCACGCTGCCAGAACGACAAGATGACGAGTCACCGGCAAAGTATCTCGCCCGAATCGAAGGTATCATGAGTCGTGGTGTCATTGCGTCTGCATTATCCAAAGGCACCGATCCTTTCTCTGCGGCGGTCCTCAGGAGCTACATGCGTAGCTTCAGTTTCTTTGGCGACCCAATGGATATGGCCATCAGAAAACTACTCATGGAAGCTGAACTCCCCAGAGAGACGCAGCAGATTGACCGTTGCCTGCAAGCCTTTGCAAACCGATACCACGAATGCAACCCCGGCATCTACTCGTCTCCAGATCAAGCCTACTTCATAGCTTTCTCTCTGCTCATTCTCCACACAGACGTCTTCAATAAGAATAATAAGCACAAGATGCAAAAGTCTGACTACCTGAAAAACACTCGGGGTGAAGGCATTTTTGATGACATTCTCGAGTGTTTCTACGACAATATATCGTACACGCCTTTTATTCATGTCGAAGACGATCTCTGTCTAGCCCCTGAGCGCACATTCACCAACAAGTCAAAGAAGAAGCAACTGTCGGCGGGGAACGGAGCCGATTCTGCGAAGAGGGCTACTAAAGAACCAATCGATCCTTATACGCTGATTCTGGACGGAAATCTGGAGGCTTTAAGACCGAACTTGAAAGATGCCATGTCGTTAGATGATCACTACAACTACCTCGGGACTACCCTGTCTTTCAACCTCAAAGAGCTACGAAACACCTTTTTTAAGACTGGCGTCCTCCAAATCGTTTCTGCGAGATCACGACCCGACGCATTCATGTCTGAGCGCACCGCGACGAACCCAAAAGACTCCCATCCTGGGATAGTCGACATCAGAGTCACCAAGGTGGGCCTGCTTTGGCGAAAAGATGCCAAAAAGAGAAAAGCACGTTCCCCGTGGCAAGAATGGGGCGCAATCTTGACGGGTGCTCAGCTCTATTTCTTCAAGAACACCAGTTGGGTGAAGAATCTTATGCACCAGCACGAACATCATTTGAAAAGCGAGCATGACGGCATGCCAGTCATTTTCAAACCACCTCTGGAGGAATTCAAACCCGATGCCCTCATGTCGACTCATGCTGCAGTAGCTCTCGTCGATAACGCCTACAAGAAGCACAAGAACGCCTTTGTCTACGTAAGACAAGGGGGACTGGACGAGATTCTTCTGGCAGATAATGAAGAGGAACGCAATGACTGGCTTGCCAAGCTGAATTACGCTGCCGCGTTCAAGACATCGGGGGTCCGAATTCGGGGGGTTCTCGGAGCCAATTACGATGGCCAAGGCCGCCGTGGAATTCGGCGACTGGACAGCTCCGAGGCGACGCAACTCGTTCAAACTCCGACAGGTCCTGTTTCAATTGCCCGGGGACTGATTGATCGCAAGATGGCCGAGGACATTCAGGCTGCCAGACGGGATGGCATGCAAAAGAAGATTCGCGAGGCCGAGACCAAGGTTGAGAGTTGTCAGAAACAGTTGGAGGAGCAGCTGAGAAACGCAAGACACCTTCAAATCCTCGCGCCAATCCAACCCAGAACCAGAGACCAGCTTTTGCTTGCCGCGGCGCGTCTGTCTGCCCAGCTGAGGTGGACCCGTATGGATATCTGGCGGGAAAAATGCCACCGTGATATTCTTCTCCAGGATCTCGCAGACGATGAAGTCCATGCGCTCGACTCAGACAATCATCCCGATACGAATGGCGCGACATCGACACGTAAGCTCTCGATGACCCAACTCGAATCAGGATCGAAGCGGACAGACCAGACTGAAAAGGGCTCGTACTCGACGGCAGGTGACTCGTCGCCCCGCGTATCAATCGAAGCGGACGTCAATCGAAGCAACGAATCCTTGATGGAGAGCAGTGTTGAGACGCCGGGCCAGAATGTTGTCAAGAGCTCGCCATATTCAAACACAGGTTCGAATTCGAATTTGAATAGTGTAGGCGCAAGACGCGGATCTGGATCAAGCGTTGCTATATCGCCCACGCAGCCGTCGTCGACCCCGGCGGGGGCGCCCAAAGAGAAGGTTGCCCAGGACACATTGGGACTGGATTCTTCCAAAGCATCCGAGAATCAAGACGATGTTGATGCTGATGAGCAGGACCTCCTGAGGCAGGTTGGCTTGTGGCAGACAAGGTCAAGGCGAAAATCGCTCAACAACGCGATCGCCCCGCTGTCGAATGAAGTCTCTGATATCGGTGCGGCCACAGACCGGGAAAAACTAGAAAGGAACAAAATCAGACGAAGCTTGCAGCGAACCTTGAGGGAAAGTGCCGGTCACCTGTCGCACCACCGCAGCAAAAGAGGCAAAGATGTCGGCCCTCCAGGCCCCTCGGATGATCCGACAAAGGAAGCGATATTGTCTCGAGGCACGGGGAGCTTTGTGGTACATGGCAAAAAAGCTTCCGTCATTAACCTGGGCAGCGAGTTGCAAACATTGTCGCAAGAGGAGAGAATCTTGTCTCGAAAACCGCACGAACACCTCTTGCAAGAAGAATATCAGTCACCTATTTTACCCTTCAAGGCTCACGAGCACGATGACGACTTTCACTCTGCTCACGAGGAACCTCCTGAATCTATCGACTCGAGCAGCAGGCGTGGCTCGGCAGCTAGCGCTAGCACTGCTACGGCGCGTAGCTTCAGAGAATTGCATCGGAAGTACTCGTCAGCACAAGCAGCTCGGAGTTTGTCTGGAGTCAGATTGGCCGTACCCTCTGACGGCGAGAGCGAAGCAGCAGTGAGCATCTCAGACGGGCGAAGGTCATTTCAGATTCCTGCTGGGAAAGAAAAAGATGTCAACATTGGAAAATCTTCGTTGAATGAGGACGACTCGCAGCTTCTGAATGATGGAAATGGAGACATTGGACAAAAAGGAGAAGACGCTGATTCGGATGACGACGAGAATACCCAGCAAGAACGCGATACTTTCTCCCGTCGAGCGGTACAGGCCGTTACGGCGTGAAACGAGCATGATGGGGCAAGGACAATTGGAAGGGCCATGGATGTCTTTTTTTGGCTTGTAGATTCTCGTTTCCTTCTTGATTTTTCTTTCCTTTCTGTCCTTTCTTCTTTTATTTTTGCATGTATATTGATGTAAGCAGAAAGCAGGAATGTTCGAGGAAAGCCCCAAAAGAAACCCCAAATGGGGAGTACTTGGCGCAAATCTTTATGATTACAGGCACTAGGAAATGCCTGGCAGGCAGTGGGCAAGCCTAGCTACGTCATTTTGGCCACGCTCTTCAATTTTTCACTCTCAACATGATCGAGTCAAATGATACGTAACGTGCTCTTCAACATGGATGGATCCGGTGCATTATATGTTCTCATCACCCATGCGGGTGAGGTATGTAGATTTTCTACATCTTCTAGCATCACGTAGACATCGGATTGACTTGGACTTGTCGCTATACTCACTGTAATTCATTCCATCATGCGCTTGCCATCCTTCCACATAAATTGCGTCATGAATGTATCTCCATGCTCGTCTGCGTTCCCAGTTGCCCAATGTCGGCACAGCAGCGAGATGTGTCTACTATTTCTTCCCCTTCTTCTTCTTCTTCGATGGACCCGCGGACGCTTTCTCTACCTTGACGCCCCCTCCACCGACGAGACCCAACGTTTCCTGATCTTTGACCATGCCGCCTTGAGTAGACTCGGCAGCCTTCTTGCGCCCTTTCTTGCCCTTTGGGCGGTAGGTTGATCTGTCGCGCAGGGGGAGCCATCTCTCTGGATCGGGTTTCTGTCCTTCCGCAAAGCCCTTGGGTAGCCGCTTTCTATTTCGCTTCTTTGCAGGTCTTTCGACGGTGGCGTCGTGGGCAGCAGACCGCTTCTTGGACGCTGTGGAGCGACTGGAGCTGACTACGCCCGCATCGATGAGCGCAGCAAGATCAATGCCATGGATCAAGCTCTTCACGGACGGAAGATCGGCGACGTACTGCTCAACAGACTTGGTGTCGGTGGCAGCATTGGCAGCTACCAGACCGGCACGGGCAATTGCGGAAGCTTGCTTCTCCGGATTCAGTTTTGCAAAGGTGGCGCTCGCAAGCTCTAGGTCGCCTTTGCTTGAAGAAGATGCAAGCTCGATACCAGCCTCTGTCAGAAGTGTTGTGACAGTGCCTGCAGGACGGCTTTGCCAGAATTCTGCTGCTTTGGCGAGTTCCAGCCTGGCCGAGGAGTCCCCCTTCTGGATCCTTTTCAAAGACACGGCAAGTGCGACCAGCCCAGGGCTAAAACGTACCAACAAGCTTTCCTCGTTTCTGGCTGATTCCAGGCGAGAGAAGAATGTTTCAAGCACATGAAGAGCCGCACCGACATTTTGTCGTTGCAAACACAGTTGCGTGATGGTCAAAGCCAGCCCTGCATCATTTGGGTGCTTTTTGAAAAGCACGTGAAGGGCTCTTTCCAGGTCCTTTCCGGAAAGACCTTGTGTGGCTGCCGCAGCCCCAATGACCGACAAGCTGTTTACATTGGCATCGGGTGAGGGCAGCTGCGCTTGTTGCTTGGCCTTGTACACCCTTGCCTTGACACCATTGAGCTTGTGTGCCTGCAAATCGGCGACGAGGCAATTTCGGTTGAGAATGCGCGACTGAAAACTGAAGAGCTTGGCTTGAGGAATCAAGGATCTCCATCCCGCAGCTTCTTGCTCCAACTCGAAAGGATTGCACATCGTCTGGTTGAGTGTCCGGTAATTATTCTGAGCAATTATTTTTAAGTCTGCATCTATTTGGCTGTTCCCATGAGAGGACATTAGCGAATGAATGGCTGTAAAGGAAAGCTACCAATTTGCAGGATAAGACGGTACTCACGCGTCAGTGCCTAATTGTTTAAAAATGCCGCGAGCGTGGTCCAATTCACCAGACTTGGCGAGTAGTAAAGCCTGCTGGGCCACAATTGGCTTGCGCTCTTCTGCCTTGTCTTCCTCGGTCAATTCGTCAGAGGCATCGCAGAGGGTGAGGGCACGCTGCAGGAGCTTCGATGCCGTATCCAGCGCCCCCTGGGCAATGCATACGCAAGCGGCATTGAAGCATAGCTCGAGTGTTTCGAAAGCTTTCTCATGATAGGGGTCATCTTTGTACGACGCAGTGTCCGTCCACCAAGCCTGCGATTGGACGGCCTTAATGTTGATGTTGAGATCATTGCGCTCCTCAAGCGGATCGGCATCTAATAATTGGTGATAAATTGAGAGCGCCTCGTCGAATCTCTCTGCACGGTACGCGACTTGAGCCGCAACATGGCCAAAACTTCTCTTCTTGATGCCGGCGGTTGAAAGAGCTCTGGTTGCTTCTTCCAATCTACCCGACTTGTAGAGTGCGTATGCATTTTCCAAGGCGCATTCATTCTCCAGCTTGAGTCCCCCTTCCGATATGGCTCGAGAGACGTCATCGAAGCGATCCAGTTTCAACAAGGCAACGACTCTTGTTCGCTGTGCCAGCTCATCTCTTTTGTCGGCCTTCAGGGCAGCATTGGCCGCTTTGAGAATTTCTTCGTGATCATCTATGGTGACGGAACGCAGCAAACCAGCCAGGGTCGAAGCAGGGTCCCGAGGCATGGCGATCTTGACAACGAGGGCATGAAGGCGAACAGAGTAGAACTAGGATGTCAGATAACGGAGGAAGAAGGCGAAGGGGACGGCCGGCCACAATATCTGGGAACCATGTGGTCGGTTCATGGACGCAATTTCCGTGTGCCGCAGACGAGTGCTTTGCCAAGTGCTGAACAATTGATTGCTGCTTGGAATTGTGGGGGGGGG
>JMQE01001693.1:0-13545 GCA_000731825.1 Hypocrella siamensis | reverse complement strand
GGGGGGGCGAAACAGGAATTTTTTTTTTACCCGATGGATGCGTGCCCACAATTCGCTTTTTTTTGTTTTTCTTTTTGCCCTCTTTCGTTTCTTAGGGGAGCACTTCCCGTGTCTCAGGCGGCAAGTCGAGGCGCCGCCCAAAACCAGTCTGGCATAAAGTTGGCTATGGGGCTTCGCCAGGCGTCGTAATGCGATGGAGCTGTTCCCGCAGTGGAGCTGGACCCGAGTGGGATGGAATGGGTCACAGCACGGGCGTAACGCTGCCGCCCCTCCTCCATCCCGGCCAAGGCCAAGGAACCGGCGCTCTCCACTGTGGCCTGGCCTGGCCTGGCCTGGCCTGGCTGGCTCAACCAGCTCTTGTTAGTCAATTGACTGACGCCTTGTCTGTCGCAGATTGAACAGCCTTGGGGACCAATCGGGCGGCGCTGCGTCTTCGTGTTCACTGTATTTCCTTTTTGTTTGCCCACCTTTGGATTTTTCTACTTGGGAAACCCTTCACCTCGGGGAGACATTGGCCTTGTCTTTGGAACTGAATGGAACTGCTGAGCACGGAGAGAGAAACAGGCAAAAGAACTACTCACTTCGACGTCAAGACTCTATTTTGATCCTTACTCTATTCCCCTTTAATGGGACATTCACAGGCTAAACGACACCCGCATAAACTTGACACCAAACCCCATCGGACGACTTCGCCCAACCCTTGCGCGTCTGTACGAGCCGACCTCGTTTCAGTCCTCCTTCTTCTCCACAGTGACATCGTTCAACTCTACTCAACTCACTCGCTGTTTTCCCTCCTGCTCCCACACCCTCCTCCACCCCTTTTTTTTCTTTGCGTCTCTAAGCGTCCTGGTACCTGTTTTTTTTTTGTTCGCCTCAGGCTATTGTCTGCCATTAGTCAATTGAGGGGAGGTTTTTTTTTTTTTAAAGCTTTCTCCAAACATCTCTTTTGTCGTCACTTTCGCTCTTCATTACACGCTGCGTTACCCTTGAGAAATACATCTCTGGGCTGGCTGATAGTGAACGTGCCCGGTTTCGACGACGCCTCGAACAGGTCACACCTAGATCAGCCGGATAGAAACGATCGCCCCGAGTCTCAAGCACGGTCCTTCGAGGTGCTGAAGCAGGCCTTCAGTCGGACCGTGCAACGGATTCAGCTTATATTTGTGCCGCATCATCGCTCATTTTCTCGACCACATCTTGCCCGCGTGCTTGATCTTCATCCCGTATCGCTCGCTTGGGGATTTGACGGCCGACTTGGAGGAAAGTATCATTAAAAAGAGAAATCAGGTGATTTCGTCACCAAGGCAGGCTCCTTGGATATTCCTCGTCGAAACCTCCCTTCCGCTGGAACTCTTGTTGATCGAGAAACCCTTTCTCGATTGTCATCAATCGCTCGACAAAGACCAAGTGAACAGGAATTCGTCCTTGCTGCTCTATTCCAGATCAGGAGTGCCATGTCCAATCGGCCGAATTCTTTTTCATCGCGGCATTCAGGCTTCATTCCGTTGGGGGGTCAATCGCAACGGGAAATGGCCGCCGAGTCAGGTATACCATTGACCACGGTCAGAAGCAACGCTTCCACGATGGGAGCACGCAGGGTCGCAAGGGGCCAGTCACCCTCGGATGATTCTTCCTCGCAGAACGAGGACGAAAAAGCTGGCCAAGGAGCCCAGAATCGCCTCGCAGGCCGTCGTCGAAAGTTCGACTCCGACAAGCTGGGCCGCAAAGGCACCGGCGGATCCGACGAGGTCCGCGTCAACGCACTCGGAAGACTGTATGCTAAGATTGTCGGCTTCTCCGTCGTCACTCGATACATGGTATACGTTGTTCCCATCGGAATCCTCTTGGCCATACCCATAGTCGTGCTTGCTCTAACCGGCAACAACGACAATGTGAACCTCGGTTCCGGTGAACTTAAAGACGACAATGGAAAGATGAACACCAAGGCCGGCCCTGCGCTCTTCAAACTGCTCCTCTGGTTCGAGATAGCTTGGCTGTCGCTGTGGGCCTCCAAAATCGTGGCATGGATTCTTCCCAAGCTCTTCGTCTTTGTCAGCGGCGTCGTCAGTATGGGAGTTCGCAAATACGCTACCGTCTTGCAGAACCTGACCATCACACTGTCGCTCTTCTTTTGGGCCCTCGCAAGCTGGCTGACGTTCAAGAATTTATTCGCCGTATCCATCGACAACAACGTCACCTGGACAGACACGATTCAAAAAATCTTGGGCTCCTTGTTCGTGTCCTCGGCGGTGCTGCTGGTTGAGAAGGCTCTCGTGCAGTTGATTGGCGTGTCGTACCACCAGCGATCTTTTGCCAACAGAATCAAGGCTTCGAAGCGCGAAATTCACCTTCTCGGGCTCCTCTATGATGCCTCGCGCACCCTGTTCCCCATGTACTGCCCCGAATTTACCGACGAGGACTACGTCATCAACGATAGCATCGAGATGATGTTGCGAGCAAAGAAGAAGAAGATTATCGGCGGTTCAGGCTCCGGCACACCCATGAAGATCATTGGTGACGTCGGTCGATTGGGCGGCAAGGTCACGTCAGCCGTGGGCCACGTTGCTCACGAAATCACGGGAAAGCAGGTCTTCAACCCCAACTCGGCCCACTCCATCGTCCTTGAGGCTCTGGAGAAGAAGGCGTCGTCGGAGGCGCTCGGCAGACGCATTTGGATGTCGTTTGTCTTGGAGGGCAAGGATGCCCTGTACCCGGAGGACTTCGAAGAGGTCCTCGGCCCCGCGTACAAAACAGAGGCTGAGGAGGCCTTTGATATGATAGATTCAGATCTGAACGGCGACATCAGCCTCGACGAAATGGTACGCAAGACGGTCGAGATTGGCCAGGAGCGCAAGGCCATCGGGGAGGGCATGAAGGATATCGGGCAGGCTCTCCGCGTTTTCGACAAGGTCTTGATGTTTGTCGTTCTCCTCATGACTATCTTCATCTTCCGTAAGTGCTATGCCGCGATGTCATTGAAATGTGAACACGACCCAATTGAATCTTGTTTTGGTTCTAACGGCTTCGCAGTCTTCTTCTTCCACAGCAGCTTCCTGACGACAGTCGCTACTGCTGGCACCGCCCTTCTCTCCCTATCATTTGTTTTTGCCACGACGACCCAGGAGTTTCTGGGCTCCTGCATCTTCCTCTTCGTTAAGCACCCCTATGACGTTGGTGATCGAGTCGAAGTTGGCAAGCAGCAGATGATGGTGGAGCGAATATCGCTCCTGTACACCGTTTTCACCAAGACGGCTCAAAACCAGGTCACTCAGGTGCGTGAAAGTCCCAAGAGTTTCAAAAAAAATTCGATAAACATGGAGAGGATTCTGACGAATCAACACAACGCAGGTCCCAAATATTGTTCTCAACAACCTCTGGATCGATAATATCTCACGCAGCAAGGCCATGATGGAAACATTTAGCGTTGACGTGTCCTTTGACACGTCGTTCGAAGACATTGAGCTTCTCCGCGCCGAGATGGAAAAGTTCGTAAGGCACGCCGACAACTCCCGCGACTTCCAGCCCGACTTCACCATTGGCGTCTCGAGCGTCAACGACTTGGACAAGCTCACGCTGGAATTCTCCATGAAGCACAAGTCCAACTGGCACAACGGCAAGGTCCGCGCGACACGTCGCTCCAAATTCATGTGCGCGTTGGCGCTCGCCCTCAAGAAGATCCCCATCCACGGCCCCGGCGCAGGCGCCGAGGTCCTCGGCGGCCCCACGAACCCGACCTACTCAGTCGCCGTCACAGATCAGTGGGCGTCCAAGAGCCGGGACGACGCCGCCAAGAAGGCCGACGCCGGCCGCATGGTGCCCTTGCATGACGCCGACCAGCAGGAGGGTCACGATGCCGAGCAGCACGCCCCCCCGGGCGAATGGGACACCCGGTCCGCCACGTCCCTGTCACGCTCGGCCTCTCATCTCGACAACTCGCGCCGCTCGAGGGACATTGACTCGATGCGCACCGAACTCTTGAAGAAGGAGAGCCAGCGCGGACGCCGGCGTGCCGGCGAGCGCCTCCAGACATTCAACCCCATGGAGTCGCGCACCTCGCAATCTTCCCACCTTACTCCCTTTGACGAGGAGGCCCAGACTGGTCCCCCACAACGGTTCTACAGCCTCCATCGCCGCCCTCGCGGCGCTTCGATTCGCGAAGAGCAGGACGAGGACCAGGAACATCTCCAGCGCTCACAGCTCGCTCGAGGACCCTCGTCCGCGCGCCCTTGAAAAAAAAAATCTGCCGTAGGTAGGAAATAATAACCACAAAAAAAACACGCAGACAGGAAGGATTGTAATCTACAATGAGTCGTGCGCAAAAAAAAAGGGCCAAACGGCTTCTTAGTATGCGAAATAAGTGCCATCTTGTCACTGTCGTCACATTTTGGACATGGAATCTACGTAAATACCAGTAGATATCTTGCTAGGTCAGACAGGAATCTTGGCAATCTGATTCCTTTGCACTACGTACTCGAGTCATGAGGACAGGCAGCACAAAGACATTTAGTCGCTCTTTGTAGTTGCTGGTTCATAGTAATGGTGAACACTGTTGGCGGCACACACCTACAAAGCCACAAATGCGCACACACGTTCGTAGAAAGAGACAAAAAGGGACAGACGGAGGCATGCAGTCATGCTACGATGAAAGGCATGTTACCACACCTGCGCATTGCACGCAACTGTCCCCTTACATTCACATAATCTATTTCTGTTCCGAAAGTATTCTGGACATTCACATGATGTCGGCAGCGCTTGGACGGCATGTTCTTAACAATCACATCTGTGACCTTCTATTCGTGTAACTCATTAAAATACAGACCAGGCCATCCGCCCAGATTTTTTTGTCTCTCTTCCGTAGTTGTAAATGCACAGCTAACGTGAGAGCCCAGTCCACCTCTGATAGTAAAAAAGAGTAGAAAAAAAGGGAACCAAGAAATCATGACAGTCCATACGTTCGAATCCCTACTAATGGAATTGTGTGTTTGGGTATCACACCACTAGTCGACTTCTTCGACAGTCGGGCCATCGTCGCCGCCTGCACCAGGTGCACCGCCAGCACCGGGGAAGCCACCAGGACCACCACCAGGCATGCCGCCGGGCATTCCACCGGGACCACCCTCACCACCAGCTCCGTAGAACTTCATCATGATCGGGTTGGCGATGGCCTCGAGCTCCTTCTGATGCTCCTCGTATTCTTCACGAGTCGCTTGCTGGCTGTCATCAAGCCAAGTGACAACTCGGTCAATTTCGGTCTTGAGCTTCTCCTTGTCGCCAGCCTCTATCTTTTCGTCGACTTTGGGATCGCTCAGTGTGTTGCGCAGGGAGTAGGCATAGGATTCAAGCCCGTTCTTGGCAGCCACACGTCGCCCTTCGGCCTCATCCTCCTCCTTGTACTTCTCGGCGTCGGACAACATGCGCTCAATATCTTCCTTGGACAAACGACCCTTGTCGTTGGTGATGACAATCTTGTTGGACTTGCCGGTGCCCTTCTCCACGGCAGACACATTCATGATACCGTTGGCATCAAGGTCGAAGGTAACCTCAATTTGAGGGACACCGCGGGGAGCAGGGGGGATACCAGTGAGCTCGAACTTGCCCATGAGGTTGTTGTCCTTGGTCTTCTGTCTCTCACCCTCATACACCTGGATGAGCACACCAGGCTGGTTGTCGGAGAAGGTGGAGAAGACTTCAGACTTCTTGGTGGGAATGGTGGTATTTCTAGGGATCAACTTGGTCATCATACCACCGGCAGTCTCAATACCGAGCGAAAGAGGCGCGACATCAAGCAGCAGGATTTCATTGGTGGATTTGGATGAAGTGTCGCCGGAAAGAATGGCAGCTTGAACAGCGGCACCGTAGGCAACAGCCTCATCGGGGTTGATGCTCTTGTTGGGTTCCTTGCCGTTGAAGTAGTCGGTGATGAGCTTCTGAATTCGGGGAATGCGGGTGGAACCACCGACCAAGACAATCTCGTGCACTTGGCTCTTGTCAATCTTAGCATCGGCAAGGACGCGGTCGACAGGCTGGATAGTAGAGCGGAACAAGTCCTGGCAGAGCTCCTCAAAACGAGCTCGGGTGATGGAGGTGTAAAAGTCGATGCCCTCAAAGAGAGAGTCAATCTCAATGGAGGTCTGCGCTGAGGAAGAGAGGGTACGCTTGGCACGCTCGCAGGCGGTTCGGAGACGACGCAGAGCGCGACTGTTTGTGCTCAGGTCTTTCTTGTTCTTTCTCTTAAACTCATTGACGAAGTGATTGACCAGACGGTTGTCAAAGTCTTCACCACCCAAGTGAGTGTCACCGGCAGTTGACTTGACTTCAAAGATACCCTCTTCGATTGTAAGGAGGGACACATCGAAAGTACCGCCGCCGAGATCAAAGATGAGAACATTGCGTTCACCCTCGACCTTCTTGTCAAGACCGTAGGCAATGGCGGCAGCGGTGGGTTCGTTGATGATACGCAGCACGTTGAGACCAGCGATCAGGCCAGCATCTTTGGTGGCTTGACGTTGTGAGTCGTTGAAGTATGCAGGCACAGTGATGACGGCATTGTTGACGGTGCCCCCGAGATAACTCTCGGCAGTCTCGCGCATCTTGGTGAGAATCATTGATGAAATCTCCTCGGGAGTGAAATTCTTCTTGTCGCCTTTGAACTCAACCTCGACTACAGGCTTGCCGGCCTTGTCGATGATCTTGAAGGGGAAGTGCTTCATGTCAGCCTGCACCTCAGCGTCTGCGAACTTGCGGCCAATCAATCGCTTGGCGTCGAAGACGGTGTTGTGGGGGTTCATGGCGACTTGATTCTTGGCGGCATCGCCAATGAGACGCTCGGTATCAGTGAAGGCAACGAACGATGGGGTCGTTCGGTTACCCTGGTCATTGGCGATGATGTCGCATCGGTCCTCGCGGAAGATACCCACACATGAGTATGTGGTACCCAAGTCAATTCCGACAGCTGGGCCGCTCATGGTGATGGTTTTGATGTGAACAAACTAGAAATCGACGAAGGGAATTAATTGAGGAAATGTGAAAAAGCTTGCGAATGATCTGCTCCGAACGGAGAAGTATTTTGAGTTTGCTGAACAGATATACTTGTTCGCTAGAAGTGGTGTTTGGATTGAAAATGCAGGAAAGAGAGTTTGCGTGTCAGGAGCTAAGTGAGAGGGAGCCTAAATAAACCAAAGTGGGATGCTTCGATGTGGTTCTTCTCTGTTCCAGGAGAGCCCACTTTGGAAGATGCGGGGGGGTGCCAGAAAGCTCTGGCAGCTGCACAATGCTGCCTGCCGCGTACTTTGCCAGAATTCTCGCCGCTGCGCGCTCGCTCGAGAAGATGCTGCGTGTAGATTCAAGTTTCAAGTTATGCTCTGAGTTACTAAAAAAAAAAATTGAAGAGTCGATTCAGTTCCGGATTTGGCGAGCTCCCTTTTGCCGCATCATGACGGTCGCCCGCGCCCGTCGTGACCGCCACTTGACATCATTCAGCAAGTAGGCTCCCTAAGGAAAAAAAAAATTGAAAACTGCTGCAAGGATCGGATCGCGGGGCACGGTGGGAAGGAAGTTCCCGAAACTTTGGCATTCGACGTGGAACAGGCGGCTTAGCAAGTTCTCTATACCTCATAGGCTAACCCCACTCACAATGCTTTCACATGCGACCCTCTTTTTTCTATTTCTCTTCTGCCTCTACGTGCTCCGTACGCCCTCAAGGTTTTTTTTTTAGCCTTTGTACCCAGTAGGCCACACTACTTTCCAAGGTTTTGAGGCGAACCAGAAGTCAATGACGATAGTAACGTCCCATAAGTTTCTCCATTGCAAGCCCATAGAGCAAAGCCCACAGAGCAGAGGGTCGAAGTCCGGTCTCGGGCAGGCATTGATGCATCATGACGACTACGTAGGTGCGTAATGAGCGGGACAGTAAGCTCGCCGTTTGCCTCTCCGTTTGCACTGGGAACTCGATGGCTGCCTGCAATTAGGGGCATCAATATCAGGGTTCACGGGCCCGTGAGGGAATGAGGTCAAAGGGGATTTGGAGGGATAGATCACTTTAATCCAGCAAGTTGTTTATTGTGTATGATGATGATCTTCCCAGAAAGCTGTCGCGGGGGCACCCAGTATGACTGTTCACGTGATCAGGACCCCAACAATCAATGCCGACTGCAGTTCAGATGCGATGATAGCCTACTGTGAATGCACCTAGATCAATTTGACGTTTGGCCATCGAATTGCACTATTGTACAAGATGATGACAGGGTGGATCTCGTATCGAGGCAGATTCTGCTCGTCAACCTATCCTGATCTGGCGGGTGCCGGGCGGTGATTTGATTATTAGATAGGAGTGGCGGTGTACTTGGATGGTGGTATCTTGTCACATCAGCATTCTTCTGACGCCGTGCAAATACTTCCTACAAAAAATGGCCGTGACAGAGCAACGGCGACCTCATGTCGAACAGGCGTCGAGGATGGGATAAAGACCGGCTTGCCCACTCAGCACCATGAAGCCAACATGTTCGTGGCTGGTGGTCCTGGGGATGCGCAGCAAACGCATCAGGTATCTGATAAAGTGGCGAGTGCTCCCTACATCAAATTGATAGAGAAAAAAAGAGATGCAGTTTCATCTGTGGAGATGTGAACGATTAAAGTGAATACTCCTTAGACAAAACTCGATCCTCCTCTCCTCTCGCAGTGGCCATTATTTCTTGAAAACCAACCTACATACAGATACATATGTATGTACCTGTGAATGTCCAGCCACAGTACACAGCAGTACGCAGCGGTGCCGATAGGCATACCGATAGGCAAAGTGGGTGGGAGATCGTCCGCTTTATGGGGAGATGCTGAAATCTGCAGCACCATCCTTCTTCCCCACGCCACCACGCGATCCATCCCGTCTCACAAGCGAGCACGCCATTCTAGCACGCGCAAGTCTCGCAGCATTATTGCACCCAACTGAGCGGCCGGCCGTTAGTAATCCCCCATCGTCTTACAAATGCCACCAACGAATGGCAGGCTCGGATCGTGGCGTGATCGCCCTCCCACCCTTCGAGATGTGCCCAGAAAGGAACGACGATGAGCGGGTTGATTTGAAATCGTCACCCGCGCTCTTTCAACCACGACCTCGACACTCTGCCCTTGGCGTGGTCTGCCTATAAAACATATCAGCGGCTCCCAGACTCACAACTGCCCAATGTCGAAGACGGGAGCAACAACAACAACAATAACAACAACAGAAATCCCATCACCAGCATCACCAACAGGAAGCTAGGCTCCGTCAAAGACAACAGGCTCCCCAAAAAAAAAAAGAAAGAAAGAAATGGCCGTCCCATCAACCCTCATCCCTCGCGGCGACGTCACCGCCACGCTCAACTTCTACGCCCCGCCCTCTGACCTCTCGGATCCCTTCAACTTTGTCGACACGCCGCCCAAGGGTCAACAACAGCGCAACTATGGCGACTCGCCCCAGGAGATGGTGATTCACGACGCCCGCGGCTCCGAGTCGACCTACACGCTCGACAAGGACGCCTTCCAGATCCTTCGCGACGTGCCGCCCTCGCGAGAGACAGAGTTCGTCTCGGACGAGTCCATTACGGAGAAATACTATCCCGAGGTCGAGGCCTTGTTGCTTCAGCACATCCCAGGCGCCAACAAGGTCTACATCTTTGACCACACGGTGCGCCGGGCCTCGTCGAGCGGCGACTCGTCGCTGTCCCGGACCCCGGTGACGAGGGTGCACATCGACCAGACGGGCTGGGCCGTCAAGCAGCGCGTCCGGCGCTACTTCCCCGACGAGCAAGAGTCCGAGGCCCTCCTCCGCGGCCGGTACCGCATCGTCAACGTCTGGCGTCCGCTCAACAAGGGCCCCGTCGAGTCCTTCCCTCTGGGCTTCGCCTCCTCGGCCTCGCTGCGCGACCAGGACGTCGTTCCCATCGAGCACCGCTACGCCTCGGGCTACACCGGCCAGACGGCGGCCATCAGGCATAACGCCGCCCAGAAGTGGTACTACCTCAGCGGCATGACGGGCAGCGAGCGCCTCCTGCTCGAGTGCTTCGACAGCGAGTCCCTCAAGCCCGGGAGCACCATCGGCGGCAAGGTCGCCCACTCGGCCTTTGCCGATCCCCGCACCAGGCACGACGCCGAGGGACGCGAGAGCATCGAGGTCAGGGCCTTGGTGTTTGGGCCTTGATTTACCTCGACACCGTTGGGCTGCTTCAGTTTCAATTTCTTCTCCTTCTTTTTCTTCCTCTCTTCATATTTCGTTTTCGTTTCACGTGCCCTTCGTCGGAGTAGTGTAGGAAGCATATTGCACAAATTGAAAGCCAGCCAAGTTTGTCGAGTTGTCAAGAGGGTCACGTGGACCGCTCAAGTCATTGCTGATGGTGGTTTTTTTTTGTTTGCCTGTATTTAAGTACTCTTCCGGGCGCCCAAGCAAAGCATCTTCTTCCCCGAAATGTTCACTCAGTCACCCGAGACTGGTCGTCTGCGCTCCATGTGACACGCGTATACCAAATTCCGACAGAACAGTATTAGTATTCTCATATCTAGATTACACCATATAGGCATGCAACGTGATTAAACAAAGCCAGAGCAAAAAAAAAAAAAAAAAAAAAAAAAAAAAAGAAACCCCGCTTGTCCATGTACGTTCGTTCTATGCTCGTCGGTACTCCATGCAGAGCACGCCCACGCCCTGACGTACAAGATGCTATATACAGCCGACCGACCAAGGCGACAAATTTGCACGCCAGGGAAGGAAGATAAAATAAAACAGCCACTCAGTGTCTAGGATGAACCAGAAAATCGAGAAACAAAGGAATAGGCCCAGCCATTGTCTGACTAGGGAGGCAAAAAAAAAGGAAGAATATTTCAAGAGAGAGCGAGAGCGAGAGAGCACAACACCATTCCGGGAGTAACATCTTCTCGAACCCAGTGCTCTTTCCTTTTGCAACTAGTGACTTTTTTTTTTGTTGTGTAAAGAAAACAGGATTTGCGCCGAAACAGTATGAAGTTTTTTCATTCTTGTATGAATGAAATAAAAAGAATATCAGGTCCACCAGAGACTCCAGCTTCCCCTTGGCAAATGCCGTCCCCAGGAATGAAAAGAAAGAAGAAAGGAAAATGTGCCGTCACTCATCATTGGACACCTCGACGGCCTCGGCCACGTCCGCTCCCCGTCGTGCCCTGACGACTCATGGCCACGCCTCCAAGGCTGCTCTGTCGACTCATGGGCGCGCCGCCGCTGCCAACACCACCACCACCACCACCACCACCACCACCACCACTACCGCCGCCGCCGCCAGACGCCGAGTGTCCTCCTCCCGCCCCAGACTGGTGGTGGTGATTAGACCCGCCCTGCCCAGGACTCGGCTGGTCTCTCAGCCCGCTGGTCGGGATGCCCAGGGAGTCACGGAGGTTCTCGGGGTCCTCTCGCGCGGCGCTCGTCATGGCCACAAATCTGCCCGACTGGTACGGGACGGAGACGGCCTCGAGAATCTTCCGAAGGCCGGTGGGTATGTCCAAATGGGCCCCGGGTTTGCGCGTCTGGTCGTACTGCTTGAGGAGGCCCATGACGGAGAGGTCCGACGTGATGTCGTCTTGTGACAGGGGGACCGGGAAGTTCTGGTCCGCCGTCCTGGGATATGGCTTGAGGTACTGCTGGGGCACGTGAGGAGGCATCTTGGGCGGTTCTTGGGCGTGCATCAGGTCCAGGTTGGCGGGCACCTCGAAATTGGCGATGCCTTCCACGCCGAGGATCTTGTCGTCCAGGAAGTTTGTGCCGGCTGCTCCTCCCGCTCCCGCGCCCGCTCCCCCTCCTCCTCCCGCCGCTCCGCCTCGGGCGCTCCTCGTCGCATGGGACACGTTGCGCTCCATCATGGGGGCCGAGGGAACAGAGTCCACGTCGTTGTCGTCGCCCTGGGGCGTGTCGCTGTCGTCGGCCGACGAGGCGTTGCCGTTGACGCGGTTGCGCAGGACGTACTGATGGGCTGCCAAGGCGGCGGTGTTGTAGTGAAGAGACAGCTCTTTGTCGGTGAAGAGCTTGTCGAGACTGTATATCGGTCCGTTCTGTTTGGCTGCGGCACGAGCTCTTTCTGATTGCCACAGAGGCGTCGTGCTGTTGGGATCCAAACCCCGGCGCATCGGACCCGGCGACCCATCGTCCTCTCCGTGGTTCCGCTTCCGCTTCTTGTCCGACGAAGAGGAAAACATTTGGAGATCTTCGGCATCTTTCCGCAGTCGAGTCGCGCGCTTGCCGTGGGTGCCGCCCGGGCTGCCGGGGTTCGTCAGGCTGAAATGATTGGGGTTGAGAAGCAGGGCATTTGAGTCATTAATCTCCAAGACTTCCTTCTCCCTGTTCAACCGATTCTTCTTGTGTGTGAGGGTGTTGATGAGACGGTCGCGCAAAGTGCCAGTCAGAGCCATGTGCTCGCGCCGAGCCGTCTCGACCTTGTACGCATGCGTGTTCTTGTATTCTTGTACCTTGCGTTCGTATTCATGCTGTGCAGAATTACCACCATGTTAGTCGTTGCCTGCACCAGCCCGACCAAGACGAACACACACACACACACACACACACACACACACACACACACACACACAAACAAGAGGGTGGGTTGGTCCTCACCTTGGACTGCGTCAGTTGAAAGTCGCGAATCTCAATGAGATCTTCAATCTCGTCTATGAAGTCGGGGAACTTTATCCCGGCCATGTCCATAAGGCTTCTGGCGCTCTCGGCATGCACCGGAGACCCCTGCGTCTGCCTATGTTCCTTTCGGAGGCCGGCCGCAATTTCCAATGCCTTGGTGTCGTAAGGATCGAAGCGCTGAACAAGGCCAATCTCGTACTGGATCTTTTGCAGTTGATCGCGGTACGTCAAGTCCTGCTCGCGCTGGAACTTGTCCGTCATGCTCGATAGACGGTCCATGAGAGCCTGTCGTTTTCTGTCACGTTTCGACGGTGGCGCTGAAGGAGGAGGCGAGTGTCGCTCGGCTTTACCGCCCATTGCAGAAGGCAACGTGTTGTCGCTGGCGGCCATCTTGTCCGAACCTGCTTGGTGCTGGTGTTGGTGCTGGTGTTGGTGCTGGTGTTGGTGGCGGCAGCTCCTGCAACGTTGGTAGGATCTGGGAATCACGAATAATTGGAAACCAGACGCTGGGGAGTTTGCAGAATAAATGCAAACATGAACCCCCCTGAGTCGAGAGCGCAGTGACTCGTTGCGTTTACAACTTCTTGCGTCTTTCTTGGGACAGAGGAGCGTCGTTGCTGTGATATAATTCGCAAAAGGACCAAGCCAAAAAAAAAAAAAACGAAGGGCCGATGCAACTTTGGACAGAACAGAATTGCGCCAGCGGAAATTGAGGGTAAAGGGAATGATGAATAAGCTTCACTCGGCGCGTGAACGAAGTAAGCACGAACAAAGTAAACACGACGTACTCGTGCCGACGTACTCGTGGCTTTGGTCTAAGTATTCTCGAACAACAAAGGTGTGCTGAATGTGCAGTCAGTCGGCTCTGCCGCTGACTTCTCGTCGTTCTGCCCTGCTCTCTTTGGGGGTGGGGGGGG
>JMQE01001692.1:0-13547 GCA_000731825.1 Hypocrella siamensis | reverse complement strand
AAAAAAAAAAAAGACCGGGCAGGATATCGTTTGAACCAAAAAAAAAAAAAAAAAAAAAAGACACCCCCAGCGACTCAATGGGCTGGCCCTACGAAATCCTAGACCTCTCGCACGAGGAAAAACTCGCGCGACGGCAATCCCTCGACCTGTACGCCTGCATAGCCCATTACTCGGCTCTCGTTCCCGCCATCGTCTTCCTCGCCTACCGACTCTCGAGACGTGTCGCCGTCTTTGTCGCCGGACGAGCCCCGTCGTCGAGCCAGCAAGGCCACCGGTACGCGGCCGTCCCTTCATCACCCGTTGTCAAGGCGCACCGGGAGAGCTCGGCCGGCAATCTCGAGACGAGATGGAGGAAGCTGGCTTGGTGGTTTGGAGACGACGTCTACTTTGCCGGCGGCGGGTCGCATTGGGGTCAGCGGGATGAATGGATTCTTGGTGCGCTGTGGACGGTCTGGCTTCTCGTCCTGTCTTTTAAGGGGACGGGTAAAGGTGAGAAAGAGAGAGAGTGTGTGTTGCTGAAGATACAGAACAGAGCCTTTTCTTTCTCTCTTGACACAACGAAAAAAAAAAAAGAAACGTATTCTTGAATAACATGATGTGAGAAAAAACTCGCTAGATTATTTCCACCTCACCAAGAGGTTCGGCATCGTCGCCGTCTCCCAGCTGCCCATCCAGTATCTCTTGTCACTCAAGTCGCTGAACCCGTTTGCCTGGGTCTTTCGGTCGTCGCACGAACACGTCAACCGCTACCATCGAGTTTTGGGACGCATCATTTACGGCCTGCTGCTCGTCCATCTGGTCCTGTACAATGCCTTCTTTCTCAAGGCGGGCATATGGCTGACGCGCATCCTCAATCCCGTCGTCTTGACCGGCCTGCTCGCCTCGCTCGGCTTCCATGGCATGACGGCCACGGCGATGCGCACCGTCCGCGCCTACTCGTACCGCGTCTTCTTTGTCGTTCATGTCGCTGTCGCCGTCGTGACGCCCGTCCTGCTCTTCTTCCATGCTGCCTCGGCCCGCATTTACCTGGTTGAGGCTCTGGTCGTCTTCGTCGTTGACCTCGCCGTCCGTCGCCTCGCCACCATCAACGCCCCCTCGACGCTGGAAAGCATTCCCGGCACTGGCCTTGTCAAGGCCGCCTTGTCCGTTCCGCTGCATAGCCTCGCCGCCTTTCGCGCCCTCCCAGGCACACACCTGTACTTGAACATTCCGCCGTCTTCGCGCACAACCGCCGTCCCGTCTTCCAAGTCGCCCATCTTCAACATGCTCTTCAACCCCTTCACCGTCGCCGCCGTCGACGACCGCCACGGCACCGTCACCATCGTCGCCCGCGTCCGCCACGGTCCAATGACAAACACGATCCGCGACTTTGCGTCCACCACTACTACGCCGCCCGAGCAAACCTCCTCGGCCGCCGATGATACCCAGTCTCGCAAAATCACCCTGAGCATCCAGGGGCCCTACGGCACCATGAGCTCCCACTTCCCCGACCTCGTCAGCTGGGCGCCCACCAGGGTCCTTCTCGTCGCCGGCGGCGTCGGCGCCACCTTTGCCCTGCCCGTCTACCACGCCTTGCAGACCGAATGTCCCTCGGCCAAGCTGCATCTCGTATGGGCCGTTCGGGAAGCCGCAGATGCCACCTGGGCCGTGTCCTCCTCCTCCTCCAACGAGGGCAAAAGTGTCCTCGACGACGCCAACATTCACCTCTTCCTCACCGGCGAAATGGGTGTTTCTCCTCATGGCCGCGACAACAACAACGACGCCGTTGAAATGACGCAGCTGCGACGCGATGATGGACGCATCTCCGCCAACCAGAGTCGAAAGCGACCCAATTTTGAGAAAATCGTGGACGACACCTTTCGCCATGGAGTCGATGACTCGGTCGCCGTCCTGGTCTGTGGTCCTGCGCAAATGGCCAGAGACGTTCGGTCCCGGGTGCGAGTCTGGGTCATGAGAGGACGGAGGGTCTGGTGGCACAATGAGACATTTGGCTGGTAATTGATTGAGATACTCTTTTTTCACCTTCCGTCATGACGAGATACGAGACTGCTGCTGCTGCTGCAAGTCTTCGTTCTCTTCGACCGCCCCCCTCCCCCCCCCCTTTCCAATGCCCGCCTACCTACATATGCAGGTAGATAAGGCACTGAACGATGATATACATCTGCTTGGCATCATTTTTGTCCCACAGTTGGCATCAGACGTGACCTTGCAAGAGAAAGAGAAAAAGGAGAACATGAAAAAAACACACATTTGCATCACAGACGGTGTGCCAGTCAGCTTTTTGCAATTGTGCCTTTCTCTAAGACCCTTATTTTCTTCCACGAAAGCAAAAATCTTGCCCATGCAGGCATTGCATCTCCCGTGCTATTATTCATCTCGACTCCATCACCTTCCGTCCGCTCCGTATCAACATGGTTCCGTTCCTTTTTTCCCCATCAAGACTCGGCTCATCGACAACATCCTTGACTCCCAAGGTGTCCCGGCGGGCCACATTACCATCATCTGGATAGCAATGATATCCGTGCCAAGTAAACAATAACCCCGCTTCCTGCGCCATGCACTTCGGGAAAAGAAAGAAGAAGAGAGGAAAAAACAACCCCCCCCAGGTTCTCTTACAACAGCAAGGCAAAACCTACTACCTGAAGCGAGACAGCTGTGCCATGATGTTTTGGACTTGGGCAGCTGCGTCCCCATTGCTCCCCGCAGCTCCTTGACCGGCATCGTTGGCACGCGGACCTCCGTAAAGACCCGGATACGATGTTTGCAGAGATGGCGCGTGCTGCGTGTTCGCCCCCCCCAAATTGCCGCCCCTGTTCGCACCCCCGAATATGGCTTGGAGGTCGACTGGAGAATTTGCTGCCGTAGGAGCGCCGCCAGCCGCGGCATGCCCGTAGCCTCCCATTGCTGGTGGAGCAGCTGGCGTCTGCCCTTGCACTGATGACAGGAGTCGCTGAAGCGTTGCATTATCGAGTTGGTTCCCCAGATTCCCCAGATTCGCGTAATCCAACGGCGGAACGGTAGGAGGTAATTGTTGCGGAGGATACGCGCTGAACTGCTGGCCGCCGCCGGCGAAGCCCATCGTCGGTGGAGCAGACGGTGCGACATATGGCGGCTGGTATGCATTGGCAGCACCGCCACCGCCACCAGCACCACCACCAGCACCGTATGCTTGGCCGTAGTGTGCGGCTGCTGTAGCCCTCTTGGCGCGAAGAATAACCTCGGATGCAGTGGCCGGGTCGAGGTCGGCGTATTGATCAAAGCGGACGTTGTGGTTTCCCATGGACCGGTCAAAGACTTGCACAGGGATCTTGCCCAAACTTTGAGACCTCATGTCCAGGTCCACGACCGCATAGACGCCTTCCACTGCATAATGTTGTATGACCTGATCCTTGGGGTAGCGAGGATGGACGTACATGTCACCTGACTTCAACCCCTTGGCCTTGAAGGCACTGTCGACCCAAGACACAAAGTCTCGGCTGACGTCCGCTTGCACAAGGATCTGCACATCCGGCACGTCGGCGCCATATCGCCGTGGGAGATCGAGTTCGGCTTCGTGGCGGGGTCGGCCAAAGGGGCTCGGGCTTCGCCTGCGGTAGCCGTCGCGATCATTTCGACCGTAGACGGGAGAGCGGGACCGTCCTCGGCCGTTACGACCAGAATCACTGTACCCACGGTCCCGACCGCCGAAGCTGTCCTCTCGGGAATGGTGATAGTCGTTGCGGCGAGGTGAGTGATTGCGGCCCGGCCGGTAGTCGTCCCGATTCGAGTGGCCATGCTTTTCCCCCCTCCGACCCCCATCACGTCCGCCATCGCGGCCTCGGCCCCTGTCATTGCCGCGATTGCCGTCTTTTTTGGACTTTTCTTGCGCGTGGGAAATTTCCAGATCTGTTCCAAGTCAGCCCATCTTTGCCGCCGCGTTTTTTTTGTGGTTCGGTTCTCTCTTTGGTTCAACTTACGAATGCGGCGGCCTTTAACCTCAAAGTTTTGCAGGTTCTCCATGGATTTGCGGCCCTCCTCCAATGTGTGATACTGCACGAAACCGTAGGCGGATTTCAGGGAGATCTGAGCGAGTCTACCATACTTGTGGAACAGGTCGAACACGTCGCGCTTGGATACCTTATCACTTGACAGGTTGCCTATGTAGAGCAACGTCAGTTCACTCTGCGGTCGCTTATCCGACTTTGAATCTGGGACGCCTACCAATGAAAATGCGGGATCCCTCGGGAAATCGATCCCATTTGGCTTCCGACATATATTGCCTCTCGTCAGTCATGAACTGGTCCCATTTGCGTTGGTACTCTACATCATGACCTTGATCATTGAAGTATGCTGGCGCCGGGCTTGTGTGTGATGCGGCAGTCAGGCTGCTAGCAGATGGAGGAGCAAGGCTGGTGACGGGATCTGCGGATGCCCCACGAGCACTGGCGATGAGGTACGACGATGGTTGGCCCGGGTTCGATTGACCTCCAGCATTGGCTGGCGAGCTGGGGCTGACTCCGACGGGATGATGCTGCGATGCATACGACGGAGAAGCATTGTTTGGCTGAGGAGGTCTTGGAGGCAGAGAAGATGGAGATGGCAGCGCAGTCGAATACGGCTGGGACGCAGAACCCGAGGGCGGTTCAGACTGTGCCGAGGAGACAGTAGGGTCATGTTCGGACTTGGGCTCAGCATTGTGGGTAGTAAGATCAGCCACGAGCTTCTGGATTTCATTTGAGTATGAGCTTTGTAAACCCGTGACATTGCATTCTGGGCCATCTGTGGGCTTAGTCTGGACGGCTTGGTCCTGCTCCGGTTGCTCCCCACCATGCGGTATTTGGCCCAAGACAGCCGCGGTGGCAGCAGCATCGGCAGCAGCATCTGATTGGGCAGTGTCCTGAGGATCCAGGGCGGGAGGGAACGTTATCGACATGGCGGATGTATCATGTGCGGAAGGAGACGCTTCGGACGCGTGATGGGTGTTGGACTGCTCGGCGGCAAGGGGGACTGAGACTGGGTTCATTATTTCATGCATATCTGATGAAGATACAGGCGGTGCAATACCCCGTGCATCTTCCTCTTCTGGTTCGACGGGCGAATCAAAGATCTTTGCGTACTCGTCGTCTTCCCCGTCTGGACGTTGCGATGGCGAAGGTTGCTGTTGGCCCGGAGCACTTGCTCGCTCTTGGCCGTACGAGTCGAAGCTGTCATCGTCTGCAACGACATTATCAACATGATTGTCGTCGTCGTCGTCGTCGTCGTCGTCGTCATCATCATCATCATCATCATCATCGTCGTCGTCGTCGTCGTCATCCTCCTCATCGTCGACAGCAAGCTCAGCGAGGGCAGGGTCAACGACTGGGCTCTCGAGTGCACTCTGAGCAGCTCCGGCAGCGGCAGCTCCAGCAGCGGCAGCAACCATGGCATCGATAGTATCGACGGTGTCCTGGAGGGCTGGCACAACGAGCGGAGCCGCCGTGTGGACGGGCGCAGGTGACACCGGAGATAGATTGGCACTGGCCTGTAGTTTGGCTTCGTTCTCTATCATGAAAGCTGGAATTGGGTGATTTGGCGGAAATGGAGAAGTGAAGAAAGGCGGTGGCGGCCGCACGACTCTACGCAGCACACGAGCACAGCGCTGACCAGAGAATGCTGGGACGAGTTCGGCCAAACGGCTGCAGGAGAGCGGGTTCCTCTCTAGAACGAGAAGTGGGGGCGGATTGGATGTTATCAGAGGCGGTCGGCGATAACCAGTATTAAAAGTGGCAGCGGGTGGCGGGCTCCTACAGGCGTGTTAAGTGTGGAAAGGATGTGCCTGACTGCTCTTACCGACTGCTCTCAATCGGGGGGTCGGCGGGCTTTAAATATTCTGCAGATCAAGGTTTCTAGGGCGAAGACGCAGAGATGTGCTAGTTTGGCGAGCATCTCTTGCACGAAACTCTGTATACATAGACTTTCACGCTTTTTTTCTTTGCTCTTCTTTTTTTTTTAATGTTTCGTTGTCGAAGTTGTGGAGAAAATGTGGTGCATTATTATGCCCTTGTACATGTTGTGGGCGGTAGGTTTTGACGGTGGATTTTGCTGGGTGACAATTTGCGCAAGAAAGGTACTTTGGTACTAGGTCAGTACCTACTAGGTAGGTGCGTGGCTTGGATTCCTGGGCAAGCGTGCGGGCGGTTGGGCAGGTAACATGAACGTACTGTAGCTTAAAGAAGTGGGTTGTTTACCAGGTACGGACCTGCTGAGGTAGCAGTGGAGCAATCGTCGTCGTGTCCAGGAGATCAAGGTCACGACGTCTCTTCTTCGCCATTACACGCCGATGTTTTGCTCGCCATCAGAGTTCAAAGCTAAGCTTAGTTCAAGCCGTCTACTTGAGTTTGAAAGCAACATGAACTTTGTGATTCCTAAATTGCCTCGCCGAGCTCTTGGCACTCCTGGGCCGCTGTTGTCTTACACCAATCGTCCGCCGCTGCCAACCATCCGGACCAAGCGGTACGAGGCGTATGACGCCCACCTGGACAAAGAAGCCATGGCTGAAGCCAGAGCTTGGTTCCAGAGATTTGACGCATCTTGTCTGCCCCAAGGAAACACATCCTACTCGCGGTCAAGTGGCCCTGGCGGACAGCACGTCAACAAGTACGGACCGCATCATATTGCGTCACCAACGATTTGAAACGTCACACGAAACTTTCCTGACTTAGTCTAGGACAGAAACGAAAGCGACTACTGTCATACCCGTCAAAGACCTTCTTGCCGTCCTCCCAAGGAATCTGCACCAGAGCCTACGACTTTCCAAGTACTTTGTGGCGAGCAATGACTCCCTTACCTTTCAAGACCAGAGCCACAGATCTAGGGCGGCAAATGCCGACGAGAACCGTCAGAAGCTGGCAGATGAAGTGCGTCGCATCTATAAAGAGACTACGCCCGCAGAGACCAGCACCGAAAAGAAGAAGAAGCATGAGGCTATGTGAGTCTGGCCCTGTCCCGCTGCGTACCTAGGAGTCTTAGACATGTTGATAAGATGTCAGAGAAAAGAGATTCCACGAGACTCGCATCAAGCAGAAAAAAATCGCGAGCGCCAAGAAACAGTCACGAAAAGGATCGTCCTTTTAAGCCATGTTTTCGCTTCTCGCTCCGAAAGAGTGCACGCAGCGGCGATCGATGTTTTCACGCGCCCCCCAAAGGAATGTCATCGGCCTTTCGCCCGAGACTGGCTGAGCTGGAAAAGCCTGCAGGAGGTACAGAGACAGTATTGTACTTCGTACAGCAAACAGCGAATATATATTGTAGGTACCTACCTAGGTACCTACATAATGGCAAAGACCCTTTGGAGCTCCGGGACCCACCAAGGCCGTCGTTGATGAAACAATAGGTGCGTCCTGCGCAAACCCCACCTGGTTCTGTCTCTCCGCGCCCGTAATCAGCCGCGGTGCTACTGGACCTCATCCTCGATCATGACCACGGTCATGATCTGTCGCCAGCTTTTTCATACCATCGACAACTCAGTCGGACCACGGACAGCGCCGACGCATATACAAAAGCAAACCTGATTGTGCGAAACGGCCTTTTCTCTCTCATTCTCTCCCCCCTTCTCTCGGGGACGACAGTCTTGTGGTCTTGAGCGCTTTTCCATCAGTTCACAAAATCGCTGCGTCAAAAAAGACGGTGAGCTGTGACTTGTGGAATTACGAGTGCAGCAGCTCGAGTGCCGGCTCATCTGCCGCTTGGCAGGTGTTAATTTTGCTCCTCCGTACATGCCACGACACAAATCGAGCCAGGAAGCCGGCCAGCGATGGATAGCCAGCAGCAACAGACCCAGCAGCCTCAGCCGCCTCAGATTCAGCCCTGTCGGTACAAGGTGGGAAAGACACTAGGGGCCGGGTCGTACTCCGTTGTCAAAGAGTGCGTTCACATCGACACCGGTCGATATTATGCCGCGAAAGTCATCAATAAACGGTTGATGGCCGGGCGTGAGCACATGGTATGGTTTCCCTTGGTCGCATGCCTTGTTGCATCGGGATTGGGACCACAGCTATTCTGTTGAAACTGAACATCATGACTGACGGGTATTGCCCGTCTCCCCCAGGTTCGAAATGAAATCGCCGTCCTTAAAAAGGTGTCAATGGGCCACCAGAATATTTTGACTCTCGTCGACTACTTCGAGACGATGAACAACTTATATCTGGTGACTGACTTGGCACTTGGCGGCGAGCTCTTTGATCGGATCTGCCGGAAAGGCTCCTACTATGAGTCGGACGCAGCAGACCTCATTCGAGCGACTCTGTCCGCCGTGGCTTACCTGCACGACCATGGCATTGTCCACCGTGATTTGAAACCCGAAAATCTGCTCTTCCGAACCCCCGAGGACAACGCTGACCTCTTGATTGCCGATTTCGGCCTTTCGCGAATCATGGACGAGGAAAGGTTCCACGTTCTCACCACAACCTGCGGCACACCGGGATACATGGCCCCCGAAATATTCAAAAAGACGGGCCACGGGAAGCCCGTTGATCTCTGGGCACTGGGCGTCATCACGTACTTTTTACTATGTGGCTACACACCATTCGACCGAGATTCGGACTTTGAAGAGATGCAGGCCATCCTCAATGCCGACTACAGCTTCGCACCGGTCGATTACTGGCGCGGCGTGTCGAGCCATGCCAAAGACTTCATTCGCCGCTGTCTCACGGTCGACCATGCCAAGCGCATCACAGCCCACGAGGCCCTCCAACACGCCTTCGTCGCCGGCCAGCAGCCGACGGACGGAGCCAACGAGAACCTGCTGCCGACCATCAAGAAGAACTTCAACGCCCGCCGTACGCTTCACGCGGCCATCGACACCGTTCGCGCCATCAACAAGCTCCGCGAGGCCCAGAACTTGATGGACGGTGCTCGATCCAAGGAACCCGATCGTGGTGGCGCGACCGGACCCCGCACAGGCGCCAGGGATGAAGGCGGTGTCTCGTTCGCCAAAGACGACAGCGGCTACGGCACCCAGCACGACACAGACGTCACCATGCGCGATGCCGCTGCGGCCACCAACATTCCTGCATCTCTGCAGCCCGGCAATCAGGCCAACAGGATCATCCAGACAAGCAAGGGCCTATGGAGCGGCTTATCGTCAGGCCATAGATGAGTAATGATAATATACTGAGCAAATAGGGGACTGGGATCCCCAAATGTCTGTACTCTGACCTTCCGTCAACATGACGCGTCCAGCCATGGGGCAGGCCATCTATCCGTACGTGCAATGTGACGCATATCGACTTGTCTCTCTCCTACAATGTACCATTAAACCTTGCTGAGCTCCTGCCAAAAACGGGGGCGACGTGCAAAGGTTGATATCTCGGTAAGGTACTCTCCGCGTGTATGTCCCAGGCAAGAAGAGACGTAATCTGCCTTTCCATCTTTCTGGTTGATTCGTACCTGAATCAAGCTCGCTGTGCTTCAGAGTCGCTTTGACAATTTGGTCACAAGGTCAAAGGAAGGCATAAGCTTTGCTGCTAAAGAAGATTATTTTGCCGTGGCGTAGCGTCAAAGTCAAGGGGAAAGAAATTAAAAAAAGCAAAAAAAAAAAATCTTCAAATGCAAGACAAGGTTTTGATCTTGCGCCGCTTTGCACCGTAGTCACGACAAGGAAAAATCATCTTTTATTTTACTTTGCCTTTCTAGAGGTCGTTTTGGAGAAAGTAAGATACAAAGCGCTTAGCTTTATGTAAGAAAATTAAATAAATAGAGGGAAAAAGAGAAAAAGTGAGAGCGAGAGAGAAAGGTTTTTTCAAAAAAAAAATAGATTGTGACGCCATGACGAGCACTTTGCACAAGATTAGGTTTTTGTGATTATTTCATCATGGGGGGGGGGGGGGGTTGGTTGTATAGCGTTTGGCCGAAATAGAGCCTAGCCCAGCCTTTTCATCTTAGATGTTTAAATGGTAGTTTAAACACACACGCACACGCACACACTTTGGCTCATATGCCCGGGCAGACGTCAACTCCAGCAATCGGGACAATGGACCAGTAATCGGGAGGTTGGTTGGGATCGTTTTCACTCTCGGGCTTCAATCATTCCTTTCTAACTCTGATTTCTAGCGAGTGGCATCTTTGGTATCTTCACTGCTCAACACTTCATCCACACTACTGGCAAACGCGGTCAACCGCTGACCACCATGCCATGCTCATGCTCCCACAATCCCCTCCGCAAAAATCAAGCCAAAAAGAATAGAAAAAAAAAGGATACAAAGAAGATTGCCTGGTCTGCTCTCGCGAACATCCACGAGGCCTTTCCCTTGATCCCTTTTGTTCCTTTTTTTAAAAAAAAAAAAGTACGAATCTGAGCGCCTTTTTCTGCTCCCCTTCCAGGCTCTCTAGCGAGCGTGTGGTGCTGATGAAAACCCTAACACCCATATATGCACGAATTACCTGCTATGTATACATTACGTACTCTATCATTGCAAAAAAAGCCTATTCCAGGGCCAATTAGATGCAGTACGTCAGGGTCCAAGCATTCGAGTCCCCCCAGTGAATTCGTCCCCTTGTCTTCTTCATATTAAAGTTCGATTGTCCGAATGGTTTGTCGGCGATCGTCACCGGGCCAGATGGAAGCGAGAGACCGGTTCTCAAAACACACCACGTTGCGCCATATCGCTGTGCCGATGAATGCCAAAGATGATTCGACAAGTGAAAAAAACAAAAAAAGTTTGCTTCGAGAATAGATATTTGTGACTTGTTGCATGGTATGTCGAATGTCATTAACAGGTGTCATCAAGAAACGGATTCAAAAGAAAAGAAGTGGAGGTTAGCTGCCCCGGGCCAAGAAGGGCGAAAATCTCGTCAGCGACTGGTGGCTGCAGAGTCGAGGAAGGCGACATGGTGCCATGCGCTGCCTTTCACGTGATAAGAGTCTCGACTTCCTGGTGCCCTCGGTTTATTGCTGTCGAACGACGACAACTTCGCTCAACTCGACGTCTCGGGGGGGTGCGTGTCCATCCCACAATTGACCATTGCTCGTCATGTCCATGACCATCATGCCGGGAACAGTGTCCTCTGATATGGTGGGACTAAGAGTGCCACTGCTCGAGCTGCAGCTGGAGCTGCTACCCAGCGTCCAGCCGTCGCTCGAGTTCTCTCGGCGATGCTCCAATAGTCCGAGGCTGAAGTAAGTGTTGCCGTACTCCTCGTCGGCGACCCGATACCGGTCTCCGACTTCCACAAAGTCGTAATCCCATCGAGTGATCTTGTCAGCCTGGCGTCGAGGCAAGTACCGCGCGCGAGCTGAGTAGAAGAAGCCAGCTGCGATGAGGCCACCTCCAACCAGATCGATGGCATAATGGTGGCTCAGGTACATGGTCGACCACCAGATCCAGCCGACGTAGCCGATGAAGAAGACACGAAATTGCGGGAAGCAATGGCTCATGAAGAGTGCTTCGAGGACGGCGTACCCTCCATGCAGCGAAGGAAAGGCACCGAAAGGAACAGGTGCCGATGAAAAATTTGTCGTGTAGAGATCAATGCCGAAAATTTTGTCGATCCGCTCGAGACCTGCTGGGGAGCCCTTCATGCCGTAGGCGGCGGGTACGAGACCGTGCTGGTTCTCGTACCACGGCGGGGTGCAGGGGAAGAGGAGTTGTATGGAAACTCCGAGGATGCTCATCCAGCCAAAGGTCCGAGCGAAAACGGGGGTTGTACCGGGGGCCGCAAAGATGAACATGAGCAACGAGCACACGGCAGGAGCGCCGAAGTGGATGATGCCATAAGGAAGCCAGGCAAGAATGTCGAGGACGGCATGTTGATGGGCGGAGAGGATGTTGGAGAGGTTTGCTCCGTACAAGACGTTCTCCAGGGCTGGCAGCACGCGAACCCAGATATGAGGCCTATACTCGTAGGGGATGGGGCAGCCGCGGCTAATAAACCAGCGAAGAAGCGACGCCAATCTGGTAGAATGCTTACCGGCTACAGAAAAAATAGACGAGCCAAACCCATATCGTCACTGCTGGCAGGAAGAATTGGCGGGTCGCGGGCATGAGAAGTATCCAAGAAGCGGCTAGCAAGGCGAAAAACTTGAGCGTAGGAGCGGGCGGCGCAATCCAAAGGGAGAACAGGGCCACACCGAGGAGGAAGGCGTATTGGAGATCTGATGGCCTCCACCTGTGCTTCTGGAGATCCCGCAGGCCATCCGAGAAGTTGAACGAGGTGCGCAAAGACGTAATGTCCTCGGCGCCAGGATGCGTCTTTGATTTGGAGCGAGCCCGTCTTCTGCTGACGTGATATCGGGTGGGAAGACGATTGAGGAACGCGATGGTCAAGTTCTCAGTCCATAATGATGGCAAGATCGGCTTTCCCGGGGCCGAGCCGGGAAGGTCCTTCATGATAGCGATGTCGACGGTTTCGAAGCCACGATTGCGATTCTCGAGAGGGTTGTCGTCGGGTCAAGTCGCTCGAGGCTCGAGGGGAGACGTCCGCTTCGCAGAAGAGAGGAGGGAAATTCCGGCGCGCGACACGAAGCAGTGGATGATTCGCGGGCGGCAGAAGTCTCTTCGCGGTCGGATCCAAGTATGTGAAAAGAAGAAGACTGTTCCCAAATTCTATCTCATAATCCAAGGCTGCGCGCGGGCTTTCGTGATGGGCTCGGAGTGACGCAGAAGACGACGTCGTCGAGGCCGATGGAGAATGTCGGCACGTGCCACGAGGGTCGAGAGGGCAACGGGACACGGGCGAGTTGCTCGCAGACGGCTGCCCAGCTCCAGACACGGGGGATTGAGGAGGCGGTAGACGAGAGAAGTCGAAGAGGGAAAGAGTTGGTGGTGGATGAGGAGGAAAAATTTAGGGTGCAGGAGGGTGAGCCGGAGAGGAGCGATAGGGGAGTCGGATCCAAGGAGTGGTGCACGAGGCGGGCGGCGAGCGACGACGACGACCTGGGGGAGGGAAAGTAGGGAAGGAAGAATGGGAGGGTCGGGTAGGTCAGACAAGGCGGCGGTGGTGTGTAGTGTGGGTGTGTGTGGTGCGTGGTGCGTGGTGTGTGGTGCTTGGTGCGTGGTGTGGTGGGTTGGGCTGGGCTGGGCTTGGTCAGACGCACGACAAGGCACGACGCACGACGCACAAACGCCAGGTGGGAAAAGAGTGAGAGAGAGAGAGAGAGAATCAAGCCCCCAAGGAGGATTGGATGGGGCGGACTTGATGAGGATTGATGAAGGACGGACTGAGCTTAGTTATTAGTGCATTTCCCGGACGAGCCTCGTGCATTCAATTTCCCACCGTACAGGATATGCAGACAGCATTTTCACATTGGCTGTGGATGCGAAAATTTTCGATTCGCTCGCTCGTTCGCACATGGGCAGGCAGGCCTCCGGTCTGCCACGGCGTAGGTACGGAGTAGCGTGCCCGACATTCCCGCAGCAGCCGACTTGGCGCGCGTTGCCGACGTCGCCTACCAGAGGCCTGATGAGCGCTGAAAGAGCCCTGATGGCACCCCGGAAGCAGCGGCCCCCTTCTGCGGGGGACGGTACCTCTGATGAAAGTACCTTCCGCCCCCCCCCCCCTTTTTCCCCCTCGTGGCCTAGGTACGCGGCTTG
>JMQE01001691.1:0-13562 GCA_000731825.1 Hypocrella siamensis | reverse complement strand
AGAGAGAGAGAGGAGAGAGAGAGAGAGAGAGAGAGAGAGAGAGAGAGAGAGAGAGAGAGAGAGAGAGACTGGGGAGGGCGGAAAGGGCAGCCCGATTGATTCTTTTCTATGTCAGGCATGCCCTGATCTCCAGTGAGCCCAGACTATATCCCCTCTGATAGTCCTAGTACTCGGGACTTTCTTGGCCAAGATGAGCCAAGCATGATTGTAGGCTAGCTTCCTCCCGCTTCTCTATCTGGCGCAGAGCCTTTCGCTTCGCTTCAGAAAGAATATCGGGCGAGGAAGCAATGATTCGATGTAGCTTCGTAAATGCTTGAGATATGCCGATGAGCACCCAGAGGTATTCGGCAGGTCTCCTCGCTGCCGCCAGCATCATCTCGGCAAAGGGGGCTGGCCATTTGGCAAGCACTTCCTTGAAAGTTCCAGGCAAGGGGCGGTCGAAGTTTCTCCCCGCCCACATCTCCAGCCCAATATCAACTAGATCAATGAAATCATCCCGCCGCATTTCATCCAAGCCGTGTATACCAACTGGATCCGATCCAAAGCCATACTGGGCGCGAAGCAACCGCATGATTGCACATCCAATATCATTCGTCACATTCCATGGCACAGCGACGGCTGATTCCAGGAGGCAAGAGTGCGCAAACCAAAGTGGAAGCAGCTTGCGATAATCAAGCTTAGTGGCCGGGACCATTGTAGAATCCAAAGTGACCTCTTTCATATCCGTATCCGAAAGCGAAAGCATAACGTCTGATTGAAGACTGTCGGAGAGCATTCGGATGACACCTTCATCAGATTGGTTCACAATGGCGATTTCTGCGTAGTCCTTTCTTCCAGTGAACATCTCATATCGACCAGGACCCATTGGCGACAGCGATTCGATCCAATCCCTCATGAGCATTGTCTCCCGATCGGTGAACGCACCGAACATCGGGCCGCCCCAAGATACTTGTTGGAATAATCGACTGCGACCACTATCGCCCCGGTATACCCAGGGCTTCGAACTGCCTAGGGCTTCGAGGAAATATTGCTGCCACTGTCGATCACGAAGCCGGTCTGGATCGAGCCACGTACTGAGAGTTAGCCCGCCAATGTTTACCTGACAATGCTCGTGGATGCCATGCGATGCAACAGACTTTGCCAAGAACATCTCGCCGACTTTTGTGCCCAGACTAGTAGTTTCGGAGCATTGTTCCGTGTATTTTGACAAGATGAAGCCGGCTTGAATTCGTCGCCAGGCATCTTGAGCAGCGGACTCACCCCCCTGATCTGTGATCAAACTCAAGTAATCTTTCACGATCCGACTGGCCATGGCCGTGTGACCCGTGTCAGCGTTGTCAATGGCGACATGTAATGTGAAGTAGTAGGGGTCGATTCCAACTTCACGAAGTTCTTTGCAGGCACGTAAGGTGTCGCTCGTCACGATCTCGAAACCCAAATTGAAACCAAGAACTTCGGGAAGAAACTCTTGAGGAAAGATGGAAACAAGCAACTGAGCCAACGCAGATCGCCAAACGCCACTATTATCCATACCAGGGAAGCTGATGAAGTCTCTCGAACTAGGAGGTGGCAATTCGGCTCCAATCTGACCCAAGAGCCGGGCATAAAGTTGCGCGTGGCACCTTTCCAAGCTGCCGTCTCCTAGTTCCTCCGAGAAAATTTGCCAAGCGGCTTTCGTCACTCTTCGGAATGCAAACGGTGTCATGATGTTGTGTACACGCCCTAGCCAAGCGCCATCGACAAGCTTTGACGGGGCTATCTCAATGAGCCAACGACGAGCGCTTGGAGCATCGCTGAAAAGCTCACGAGGTTGACCGAGCTTCCGGCGAGCCAAATAATGACGCCAATCTTGCATCACTGCCTCCATCTCGCCTTGAACGAAGCGGTCAAGGCCGGCATCGCTGTAGTCTTTGAGCAAGAGTATAGCACAGTTGGCTCTGGAAGCAGAGTGTAATGATTCCGAAAGAAGAGATAGTAGGACGGCCTTGGCTTCCGTGGAGACGTCGAAGAAGGACTCCAAGTTGTGCAATCTGAAGAAAAGTTCCTTGTACGGCAGGCACTCGACTTCCCTGAGCTGTAGAGCCCGGTTGATAGTGGGAACATGGCTCTGCTTCGCGGATTCGATGAGTGGCTGCTTGCCGCGTCTCCGGGAGATGACAAGTAATAACAGCAGAGCTATTGCTCCCGCAAGAAAGGCTGTTCGAAACGAATGATCCATCATCACAGGTAAAACTCACACACTGGTGGCTGAGAAACGAAAGTTTGCTGGCCGGGATGCTTCTGAAGGTGTAGTTGCTTATACCAGAACGCCATTGTATTGCATTTGTAGACTTTGACTGGTACATCTGACCCCATTTCGACTTGGTGTCACTGCATCGTGACGACACCATATGTCGCACGGCTGCCAAACCGGCCATCGATCAGAAGACTGATGAATAAATGCATCGAGCCACCATTCTCGGGTGACACGATTGCCAATATCACCAGTTGTCAGGAAGGGGAAGAGCAGGGTGGTGACTTGGCCAGTGACGCCATTCTCTCATGGAAACGCGAACAGATCGGCAGTGCAAGTATAGATTGCCGGCATTAACTTGGCGGGGGAACATGAAGGCGCTTTTGGAAAGCTATGCAATTATGTGCGGTCAGGCTCGGCTTGCATGCTGTATTAATAATTGATTGATCTGTCCCTGTATTCAATATTCAATATTTCTGTTCCAGACTTTGTCATCTTATAGCTTTTCGCTGACCGCGCATTACGTCCGTCTGCACTCCGCACCTGGTCATTCATCGCGGTTGCAGGGCTCTCTTCCACAAGTCCTTCCAACCCGCGACATACATGACTCATGGACGGGAAACCCGCATGGATTCATGCACTGTTGAGTTGACATCACATATGAACCGCGAAAAGTAGCAATGAAAGGGTTGGTGTACATCAAACATGCTTTCTGCAGCTGTGATTCAGTCCCCGTCAAGACTCCAAGCCCTGTGAAGCCACGTCGTCACTGGGTGACTCGGTGGAAATTAAGGCTTCCATCAGAGATGGCAGGATATCATTTCATGCTCATGTATGGGCAAGCCTGGGAACGAACCCTCAGGCCGCGCATCCTGCATGGCATTGTCCAGAGAATAAGGTCCGGAAAAGTCATGTATCTCTTGCCTCTCGAATTCCATCACACCAACCAACAAATTGACACTCCTGAGCGAGAGCGGTCGAATTTCTTGCTCTCTTGGCCATGGATTCTACACTCGGAGTCGAGCAACAGTACTCCCTCATTACCCGCCGCTTGGAAGCGCAGAATGGCTGGTCCGACCAGAAGCTCCAGCAGTTGCTCGCATGTGGCAAAACCATTCGGTATCATTGGGGTAAGAAGGAAGTTTTGTTTCAAGGCTTTTCCGCAAGATACAGTCGCTGATTTTGAGCAGCCACCGCGCCGACCGGAAAGCGTACGGGTTGCACAATGCTTTCAACGTTCCGTGCAGTCTGCTGACTAGCAAAACTCAAGCTCATATCGGCTACTTCATTCCGTTGATCAAGTTTGCCGACTTCATCCGCGCTGGTGGTGAGGTACATAATTTCCAATGTCACGCTGCACTCTGTGCTCAGAAAACGGCGACTGAATCATATCTTCTCAGGTCGTCGTTGAACTCGTTGACTCGTACGCCTTTCTTGTCAATTACAAGTTCCCTTGGCATCAGGTATGCCACCGAGCAGATTATTACCAGGCCCTAATCCTGGCAGCCCTGAAGGCGGCCGGAGTGCCACTGTCCAGGGTGTCGACGGTCAAAATGTCGTCATACCAGGGCAACCCGAGGTTTCTCGTAGATTTTTGGAAAATCTGTGCAGCGTGTTCCATTCAGGATGCAAGAGATACTGGAGCGGAACTCAATGAGAGCACGATGCTCAGCCCTCTACTCACTCCTCTGCTACAAGAGCTCGGTGAAGAGCATCTCGATGTCGATGTGCAAGTCGGAGGAACGGATCAGGTATCGTCTGTATGGTCCACGGCAGCACGTCTTCTGTGCTAATGTGCGAGTAGCGCGGGATATTCGGCCTGGGGGAGCGGATGATGCCAGAACTGGGATATCAAAAACGCGTGCACCTGATGAATGTGCTGCTGCCCGGACTGACGGGAGGCAAAATGTCGTCCTCGCACCCTGCCTTTACAAAAATCATGTTTCTCGACGACTCTGAAACCGTGCGAGACAAGATTGCAGGCGCATCTTGTTCCGTCAAGAGTGTCGACGGCAATGGGATTTTACCAATCGTTGAGCACATTCTCTTCCCTGTCAGTGAGGTCAAGATGCTCAACCTCGACGTTCAAGATGTGGATGATGTCGATGGCTACACCAAAAGTCTCATCGGAGCTTTCGCAGCGAAGGGAGCGCCTGCAGGGACGCTCTTCAGTATTTCCGCTGCTGAAGATGGCGTTGCAGACAAGCTCAATTACAGTACGTATAAACAACTTGAGGCGGACTACGTTGCAGGAATCATCCAGCCAGACTGTCTCAAGGATGCCGTTTCGTATGCTGTCAGACTTCGAACTGCATGTCGGTAATGCCAGTTGCGAGGCACATCGTCCAAGATCTCGACCAAGTCGGTGATGCAGAGAGCTCTGCCTCTGTGCTTCTTGTCACCATATGGGAAATAGGTGAGGCAGCTGGACCACTCATCATTGGGCCACTGTCCGAGGTGACAGGACGTTATGCAATGCTGAACACGGCCGGCACACTCTTCGCTGTCACGACCCTGCTCGCGGCAACGTCGAAAAGTGTTTCGCAATTGATCGCCTCACGCGCCCTGACGGGAATGGCCGTGGCCTCCAACGTCCTGAATCCAGCCATCATTGGTGATTTATTCCCTCCCGAAGAGAGAGGGACAGCCATGAGTGTCATCATGTTTGCACCACTCCTCGGAAGCACGCTGGGACCTGCTCTGGGCGGATTTCTTGCCGAGACCTGGGGATGGCGTTCGGTTCTTCACCTTTGCCTTGTTTTGGCGACGTTGGCTGAGCTGGCCTTTCTCACCTGCTTGAAGGAAACGTATTACCCCATCATTGCGGAGCGACGAGCTGCTGTACAGAGCAGAGCTATCATGGCAAGATCTGATCTGCGCCGGGGGCCAAAAGGCAAGACCGCCGCCAAGCCTTTGTTGAATGGCTTTGCCGCGTCGATGCTACGACCTGGTGTGGTACTCGTCAGGTCAGCAGTCATCCTTTCGCTGGCAATCTTCGGGTCCGTCGTATTCGCTCAGATCTACGTCCTCGCAGTTACCATGCCGATTGTGCTCGAAGATGTGTACGGATTGCCGCCAAGCGCTATTGGCTCTGCTTTCTTTGCAAATGGTACGCGATACCACACCATGTACCCGATTGACATTTCCGAGCTCCATTGTCCCTTGCTGACACTTATTGGAACCACATCCAGCATTCGGGGCAATGATCAGTGTCTTGTTCTGCAACCTGGCATTAGACAAAATCTACGTGAGGCTTCGCGACGCAAATGATGGGGTTGGCCTTCCAGAGCACCGACTGCCGGTGTGTATCATTGGTGCATTGACTCTGCCGCCAGCACTGGCGCTCTATGGTTGATGTGCCCAACACCACCTGTCATTGACAGTATGCCTTGTTTCTGTCATTTCCGTGCGCTTCTCCATGCTGCTCGTCATTGTCCCCCTCATGGCGTATGTGGTGGATGCCTGTGGAGTCTATTCCGCGTCTGCCATGACTGGAGTCATCGTGCTGCGCTGCCTTTCTGGAGCCTTTGTGCCCCTGGCAATGGTACCGACTGTCGAGAGTCTTGGCTATGGATGGGGATTTACCGCTTTGGCCATCTTCTGCCTCATCCTCGCCTTGATACCACTCCTCATTCAGCGCTATGGAGTGAAGTGGAGGAGCTACTCAGCATTCACCAGCATCGAAGAAGCCCTAAGGACTTCTAGGATTTAAGTACACTGATTTTGTTAGTTCGTGGGGCCTCCCATAAGGAAATGGGGGGAAAGGTATATTATATTAGCCGTTAAACCCCCCTCAGACGCCGTATAGCCCGGTGTTTCAGTGCCCAACAGTTGGGCTACAGTGGGCTACAGTGGGCTGCAGTGGGCTACAGTGGGCTGCAGTGGGTTGCAGTGGGCTACAGTGGGTTGCAGTGGGTTGCAGTGGGTTAGGTCAATTTGGTGCCTCCCTGTGACGGTGCAGCCCAATGGGCCATAGTGAGTGCAGGCACGCAACGCCCCGGTTGGATGTGCCGGGCCCCAGACCGCTAGGCCAAAAGGGCACGAATTGAACAAGTCACGCATTACTTGTTCAGCCTGCACTACATCGCTGCGCGACCGAACATCACTAGGACTAAGGTTGGGCCTTACCAAGGGAGCGTGTATCAGATTATATGTATAAAAATACTCGGGATGCAGCCGAGTCAAGTAGCATCCTAGAGGCAGGCATAGCAGAGAGCTAAGCAGAACAGATATCTTGCGCTCCTAAGGGTTCCCTTGCAGGCTCTATGTGGTCTTCCTAACAGTCTTCCTAAGAGGCTTCTTAATGAGCTTTTGAACAGGCCAGGTCATTTAAGATTTCCTCACATGTGTAATATTATATTATTATAGCACAGAGCGGGAAAAGCCTAAAGCTCTTACATGCAAGCCCTCAAAGGCTTGAGCTTGTACTACATCTGATGCGCTGGCCTAAATCAACGTCCAGAATACGTCTGCATTATTATTTCCGCTTCTCGTGTTTTATTTGCCTTTCTCCTTGGCCGCCGCCTCTAGGCTATACTCTTTATTCGTCTTCTTAAAGTCATCAAAGTACTCCTTCGCATAGGCTGGCAGCTCAACACGATTATATGAGGTGGGAATAGGCTCGCCCATGGTCTTGTGCATCGGCACGACCCCGGTCCAAATGCTATCAAGAGCGTCTTGGTTCTCTAGATCGGATCTATCGTCTGAGACGCCCCCATCACGAGTTTTGGCGCTCCCCGATCTAATCTTCACCCTTAGAATGCTCGTGCTCTGTAGCTCCGCCTTAGTTGGAGGCAGGCGGGTGTTTTCCCAACGACCAGGGACAACTGAGTTGGTGATAAGTTCCATAGCATAGAGCTTCTCCCCTTCGTCCTCGACGAGGGCGGCGTGACCAAACAGTACTGCCGAGCGATAATTGTAGCTGTGGTGGAAGGAGGAAAGAGCGAGGACCAGGCCGTCGACATGGGCAACCGAACAGCATACAGGCAGTCCGCCGTCGCCGCCGGATTCTTTTCGGCCAAGATTGAACAGACGCGAGGAGACGTAGCCGTGAATGTACAGGTCTAGAGGGTCGCCCAGATCCGCGGATGGCCTGTCAAAGGATCCCATCTGGCCAAGCATGGGGAGCGTAATGGGGAAGGGTTGCTCAGGAACGTTGAAGGAGACGTTGATGAGCTGGCTCGAATTGATGAGAGAATGGATTTCTTGAAGAGCATAGTTTCCTGATTTCGGGTGCAAGGAGTGAATCAGCTGCTGGAGAGAGAATGAAAGCAGGCACAAAGGCAAGGATCTTGGGCAAGGATCTTGCCCCTAGTTGCTTGCAGGGTCCAGTGAGGGATCTAGATGAGAAAAATGACAAGCTTACCCTGCTCACCATGTCGTTTGACCGAATTCATGGCCTCTTGGGGATATACGAGCTCGTGACGTCCCATGATGGCGGGTTTGACAAGGGGAGCAGTATCGTTGGCGACAGCAGTTTAAACAACCTTGACAGGCTTATGCAGCACGATTGGGTTTCAGGAGGAAGTCTAGGATGAGAGTTATTTAAGCAGAAATCGTCTGGATGAGTGTAATATGCGTCATTCATGCCTTGAAACCAAGGCCGCAAGTGAGCGAGCACAAATGAGTCACGGGCGGTCTCGGAGAGAGGACGTGCATTGCAAATCAGCCAGGTCGCTATTTGGCACAGCTGCAACTGCACAACGCATTATTTGGCAGGTGAGACCCACCTGACATCCTGACATCCCCGCACTAAACCAACGTGATTGATCATGAGAGCCGAGATGGACGATAATTTGTGAGACAAAGCTCAGGCTGTAATTGGCGAAACCCCCAGCTTCCCAATGACCAATCTTGGAGAGCAAAGTTGGCGCGCGGCGATCTGCCAAAGATGAAGAGGATGGCGCCGACGGGTTGGAAGGGTTTTGAGAGTCTAGCAGCAGGAGGGAGCGGATGAGGTGGATATCCTGGAGCAGCTTTTGAGCTGAAATCCCGAACAATCTCCTTTTGGTTGGACTGGTGCGCCGCAAAGAGGCATTTGATCCCTTTGAGGCCCGTCATGTTGTTGTTGACGACAATTTTCATCTCCTTTCTCATTCGTGCTCAAGGTCCGTCACTCGAACATGTTCTAGACGGCATTGAAGTTTGTTCAGACGATACGACTTGACTTTTGGGGAACATCAGACGCTCGCTCTCTTTCAGCAGGCCTTCGCTGCCGACAAGGTTCTCGTTCCGGGCACAGACAAGTTTGACCGGCAAAACGCAAGACATCAATCACAGCTCGACAACGACTTGACGCCGGGTGCCGTTGTCCTCGCGCAGTCGACCGCAGATGTGTGTACTTTTGTGCATACCGTGCAACCGCTGGTATCTTGCGGTGAGGCCGTCTGTGTTTTTCGCTGCCGCGGACAGCAGACGGTGTATGGCCGCCTCAACATCCAAGGCGGCATCACGCCCCGGCTGGCTCTGATGCAAGAGATCGAGCTCCGAGATGGCATCATCCGCATCCTGGCCCGTTACTGATGGGACCTCAGCCAACGAGTTCCTGCACTGCAAGGACGGGCGTCACCGGATCTCGCGAGCAGCTCTGTTTCCTTTTTTTTTTTTTTCCTGCTCAGTTTCAATGTAGATTTAAATCATTGCATTGAAGGCGTGCCTGCATGAATGTAACTCTCAAGGCAGCACGTCGCCACTCTAGTCGCGGCGGCCGACTTGTTTTCCGCCGCCGCCGTCAAGGACCTCCCGCCCATAGACGGCCTCGATACTGCCTCACGCTGCAGCCGTAGCCGCCCTCTCTTCTCGAGAAGAGCATGTCCAAGGGTGACAACAGTCTTGGGCTGATTCCGGACGCGGACGTCGACCCCCTCGTCTCCGTCCTCTAGCTACTCTGTTGGAACCAGGCCCACGACGACGAACAGATCCTGCTCACTGTCAAGAGCCTTCTCTTGTTGGCAAGATTGAAAATGAGGCCGTTTCGCACCGCCAAGTCGTGCCCTTTGTTCTCACGAGTCACGCGTCTGACTTTCAAGATCCCCATGGCCTCGTACGGCGCCGAAAACCTCGCCTTTCTCCGCGAGACGAGTCACAATTATGATCCCGACCGTCTTATTCAAACCGAGGTTTCGGGCTTTTAGTATCCTGCAATCGCCAACCTCTCTCGCTTTGTTTAGTTAAGCCGATACATGAGCCGAGTGCTTTCCTTCCCAATGCCGACATCATCATATTTTGCCCCCTTTCTTTTTTTCTTTCTTTATTTGGATCACATGTCATTCATCATCACGTACAGTAAAAAGTAGCACTCCCGCTGGCATGGCATGACTCTCCCAACCGAACCTTGTCTCCCAGTCCCTTGCGCAGACCCGACTGCGCATCACTCAATCAACAAATCCTCCCCCAATCTTCGTAGCGGCAGCAAATTCATCATGGCTTCCAAGCTGCCGAACCGCCTCACCACGTCCTTGACGTCCTGCCTGAAGCTCATTCGCGCTCGCCCCACGCGCTCCCACGCGACGCCCGACTGCGTCTTCTCCACCACCAGCAGCAGAATCATGCCCTCCTCAATGAACCACAGCACCGTCATCCTTTGGCCGCTCGCATGTGACTCAAGGTATTCGCGGATTGCGCTGGGCTCGCCCGCCGAGGCCGCAGATGCGACGACTGGAGCATCCGTACCACGGCCCTGGCTGAGCCGCACGTCGACGCACAAGTCGTTGAACAGCCACGTGCCCTCGTGGACTCGCGCCTTAACCTTGTCCAGGATGTAGGGGTTCGCGACGCGCAGCATGTAGCGGCCCGGGGAGAAAAAGGTCGGTAGACTGAACGACGAGAAGTCATAGGCCACGTGGCCCTCCGAGGTGAGCAACATGATGTCGGGCGAATAGGACCATTTCACCGAAGTCATGTCGTTTCTCGTCAGCTGAGTCGCCACCACGTAGTGATGGTTGAGCACTCTTCTTTCCTTGGACGGCTCGATGTGGTCCCTGACCACGATGGACGAGTGCAGCTCCACCGCACCTTGCCAACCAGCCCAGGTCCAGCTGGGCAGGTGTCGGCGCCTCCGCGGCCGCTCCCGCTGCTGCTCGCCGCTGACGTGGTGCCAGATGCTGGTCGCCAGGGCAAACAGGAGCTTCGTCCGCGCCGGGCCGCGCCGGGCCGCCACCAGGGTGTGCGGTGTCCAGAGCGGGATCCCGACGACGCTCCCCAACTTCCTGATGCCGAGCGTCTTTTCGAGCCGTCTTGTGATGCCAATGAAGGCATTCAGCGAGTCCTCGTCGCGCGTCAGGGCTCGCTTGGTGTAGTCGACAATGTGTTGATCCGACTGTCGAAAGATGCTGAGGGTGCTCGGCTCCTCGAGCACCTGCGGCAGCCTCTTCCAGGCCTCCCAGCTGCCGTCCAAGAAGGAGACGCAGTTAAAGATGCCGGGTTTCACAAAGTCGCACATCTTCTCTTGTTCTCTGTCGTAGTGGTTGGCAAGAGGTAGGACCAGCGTTTCCGGGCACGACATGCCCTCACACTCCCAGTACATTTGCTTTTCGGTGAAGATGAGTCGTCGCCGAGGCAAAAGCCCTTCCTGGTACGTCCAGCCGCGAGTGTACCAGGCCGAGTCCTTGATGTCCAGCCGCGGATCCCGCAGGCTCGACACCAGCGTCACGTCTCCGTCGGTGAACCTGTACTTGGGCTGCTCGGGCCGTGGCGTCCCTCCCACCCCCGGCAGGCCCTGAGAAGCATCGTGTCCATGAGCGGCGATAATGGTGACCACGGCGCCTTCGAAAATCTCATCCATGCGCAGGACGTGGCTTGTGCGCTCATGGATGTTGGCCGAATCGATGCAAAGCCGATCCATCCACAGGTAGCGAACCCCGAGCTCCAGGGTCACGATGATGGCGTCTTGAACGACGTTGGGCCATGGTGGCAGGGACTCCTGCCCACAGACGTAGCTCAGGGCGACATACTCATCGCCCAGGGGCCTCTCGACCACTCGAGGCGGCGTATGCATGCAGTCAATCAGCTTGAAGCCTGTCAGGTCCCAAGCGGTGGGGCGCCTCCCCCCGCATCGCGCCTGATGATGACGGTCACAAAATTGCAGCCAGTTCCGCGCAATGGACAAGTCAGCCCTTTGTCCAATCTCCCTGCCCCAAATGCCCTTCTGCAGCCAAGACGAATCTGTCAATAGGACTGGCGGTTCTGGGGCACATCGGTCGTTGCTTCTAGAACGGCCCCTCGGCGACACGGTAGGGGCCAACGATTCTGCTTCCAACAAGGTCTGTGGAAGCGTCCTGAGAAGCATACCCGTCTCGCGGAAGCTCTCAGGATTCACGTCCCAAGTCTTGGAACTGTCGCCATGCTTTTTGGGCACAACGGCCATGAAGGCAGGCGCCAGACCTTTGGCACTGCCTCGTGCGGGATGGTCCATGTCGAACATGCGTGTCGAGTCAATCAGGTAATTTGTATCCCGGCTGGAAAATGCTGACAGGCAGTAGTTTCCATGGTCTTTTCCAGAGACGTGAACGGCCCAGAAGAGCTTGCAGAGCGGACAAGTGGTGGACCACTTGTCCTCTTCCAGCCCATGTAGCTGTGCAACAAAGTATTCCTTGTCGTCGAAGGCGTCTTCGGCAGCTGGGTCCAGCGTCTTTGCGAAGATGACGTCGGCTATCTCGAACGAGTATTCAATGTCGGCGGCCAAGCTCGTGCAAGTTGGGCACAGCGTCGGATCTTGGTTGCGAGGCGTGGCCGACACTGGAGCTGATGCGTCGGAATGTGCTGATGGACTTCGGCTGCTGCGCCGGCTGAGGCGTCGAATGAGGGACTCGCGTCGGGGCGAACCATCGTCGTCCTCGGGGGGCTCTACCGTCAGATGTCGCATGATGTTCCTGATGGGATTCTTGGACGGGCGACGCTCCATGACGGGCGACTCCCCGTGGAACGGAGGGCTCAGGTTCTCGGCCATGACGAAGTAAGGTCACCTTTGCCCACGAGAGAAGGTGTCAGTCAGCCCAAGGAATCGAAGTTGGAAGAAAGTCCGACTTGGTCATCAGGCAGGAGCAAGAGCACTGACCAGCGAGGCAGGGGAGGCCGGAGAGGGGAGGCCGCGAGGGGCAAAGATCAAGGGCAAGAATCCAGCATCGGACGGATGTCGCTTCGAGGGTTTGAGGCACTAGGTTTACATCCCAGGCTGTACTGTTCTTGGCGGTCAGCAGCTCGTTGTGTCCAGGGAAATGGATGGAAAGGGATCATCCGATGGGACTTGAAGCAGGGGAGAAGAAGAAGGTGGGAGAAGGGAAAAAGGAAACTTTGAATATCGCTAGTGACTGTGCTTGTGGTAATGATGATTTTCTTCTTTTTTTTTTCTTGATCGTCCTGAGTTTTGTCCAAAGACCGATTCTGACATTCGAATGGCTTGCTTTCACTCCTCAGCTCTCCAGGGAGGGGGGCCAAGGGCCAAGCTCCAGCCAGCCAGTCCCAAGGTTATTTCCCCAACTTCACCCGGCAATTCCGGCATTGAGGATGCTGGGAAGGTACGAGGCAGTGCTTTGACCCCCCTTGCCCTCCCCCCTGGAGCGAGGGCGCGGGCGCAGGCGCGGGCGCCTTTGGGAGGTGCCAGACAGTCAGTACATTACTAAGGTGCAGTTCGTGGTGTGGGTCTGGTCTTAGCGGAAACGCCCACATGCCGTTCACAACGTGGTGAGACTAGCATGTGTACATACAATACAGTACGTACTAGTACCTAGGTGCCTAGGAATTAGATTGCCAAGACGGCAGTAGATCGGGCGGCAGCTAAAGGGCGCGGGTAGATACCTGGAGTTTTGGATTGAAAAAAAAAAAAAAAAAAAAACAGCACCGTATGGCTTTGCCCAGAGGAGTGAGGAGTGTATCAGGCTCGCGTGGATTTTTTGGGCTGCCGGCCATGTCTCGTGCGACCGACCATCCGAAAGAACGCCTGCTCGCTCTCTGATCTGACAAAGTATCAGTTAGGCTGAAGACGTGCAGACCGGTGTGACGAATTGAACTTGAGCAGTGCAGCCAGCTGAGTTCCTATTGCTGGTTTGAGCGACGAGGAGGTGGAGGGTTCCAAGGACTGCGCGGGCTGACGAAATCTCTCGTCTGACGACGCGCAGCCGGTGTGGCTGCTTGACCAAGGAAGTGCAGTACGTTAGGCTGGTCCTGTTTCCCGTGGCATGTCTTACTAGCCCCAAGTGCCTGGGTTTCGTGTTGCATATTTGCCCGCGGGCGTCGACGGCCCGTGGCGCGGCGGCGTGCATCATGTCTTGTCCGACATGGAGATCTCTCTGACTCCCCTCCTCAAACAACCCCCACCCACCCCCCCCCCCCC
>JMQE01001690.1:0-13601 GCA_000731825.1 Hypocrella siamensis | reverse complement strand
ATTAAATTTAAAAACTTTTAAATTATATAAATAAATTTTTAATTATATATTATATAATTATTAAAACCTTAAAATAAGTATTTAATTATAAAAAATTACTTTTAAATATATTCTTTTTTATATATTAAAATATTAATTATTAAAACCCTTTAAACACTTTATAACCTAGGTTTTTAAAATTAATTAATGGTTTTTAGTGGTTTTTAGTTGATAATCGGGTTATTTTGGGTGCCTTTTACTAGATTCAAACTAATAACTATGCGTACGCGTGGGCCTAACTATGTGTGTAACCACTACACTAAGGGGGCATATATTATATTATAATTATAAAAAATTTAAAGAAAATAAATAATTAGTTTTTTTAAATTAATTTTATAATTATTTAGGCTCTTATAATACTTTTAATATAATAATATAAATAAATTATCCCTAAGAAGTAAATAAGGAGGCTCTATACACACGGTCTTTTGGTGACGGTGTGCAGGGGTAAGAGAGAACAGGACAGCGCCAAACCCCACCCCTTCCCCCCCCTCTCCCTCTTTTTCCCCTCCCCTCTCAACATCTTAAAGGCTACGTGCCGTGCACGCAGAATTAATCGCACGAGCAGCCTCAGGAGGCTGCTCGATGTCTCCAACTTTTTTTGTGTGTGTAGCGCCTCCATCGGCACATGTCGTGGTGTTCTTTGTATTTCCTGAGCATAAAAGGGCTCACGTCTATTAATCTTTATTTATTAATCAGATATATATTATTTACTTATTATGCTTTTTTCTGGACTTTTTGTTAATTAAATCTCTTTTTAAAAAAAAATTAAAAAAGAAGCTTGGCCTTGACGCGTAGTGAAGGGAGCGATGTGTGAGGCAATGACGTGTGTTCAATTGACGTGTCTTCTTCATTCGCCGCACCTCTAGCCGACGCGCCACGAAAGAGAGAAAATTACTCAAAGCCTCCGCTGGAGGAGTCTGCCTTCTCTCGGGGCCAATTGACAAGGTTTCCTAGGCGAAAACGGCGCTTTCCGCCAGAAAAATGGCCCTGCGGGCCAGCTTGACAGTGTGCATCCACGAGCCTTCCCCCATGCTCCCTGCCAGGAACCTCGTGGCCGCCCGCGTGCTCGTACGAGAACAGGAGGCTCGGATCCACGACGGCCTGCAAAGCAATGCTTTCGTCTTTCCTGGCATCCTTGCGGCCATGGACGATGACCCGGTCGCACTTTGGCTCCCTGGGAGGGACCCGACCAGTGGGACTTGATGGATGTCTTCGTGGCGGATCGCGACGGTCCCCATCTGGTCTTCCGACCCCGTGGAGAGCACTGGCGAGAATCGCAAGGTTTTCCTACAGATGCCGCGGAATTCGCGGGGGAGCCGAGGCGTGGAAGTGAGTACTGAAGACGCAGCACAAGATTTCGACCATGCACGTGAAAGATGAGAAGGACCAAGAGAAATTCCCGAATTGCGTTGGTGCGTACCTTTTTTCTTCTCGATCGAAAGTCTTTGGATGGGAGTTGAATCAAGCTAGCAGTCTTTTTTTTTTTTTCCCTGATCGAGTAAAGTGGTGGGTGACGAGGGGAAATGACGTCAGCGGAGGAATATTGCCCAGGACAAAAAGGGCAGGCAATGTGGGTGGAAAATGCACTTGTCCAAGACTCAAAATTGCCTGTGAGCAACCATAACTTTGGGCTGCATGGCTCTATAATCCCCCCCCCTCTTTCCCCAAAAAAAGGTCCGGGAGTGTAGTGCTCAGCAGCAGCAGCAGCAGCATCAAGCCACATTCAATAAACATCCTTTTCCTCTACTCAGATTGCGGAACTGCTTTCGTGGTCCCACGTCAGCGAGCGCTGCTGTCACGAGTGCAGAGCAAACAGGGGCAAGCAAAGAAGAAGAAGAGGCCTGATAAGGAGGTGGTGGGTCTGGACCCAGTTGACTCGGCCTCTTACTCGACCCCCTCGCCACCCCCAAAGCCACGCAGCGCCCCTTAGAACGCCGCTAAACCGAGGCTGAAGAATCAATCTTGGGGGCGTCAGCCCAGCCAGGAAGGAGACTTTAGTGTCCTCCTGTCCGCTGCCATCAGCCCTCGGGCGGGGATACAGTCAGTCGTCGTCAAGTCGGTTCTAGGGCTGTGCGCTCGTACTAGTATTACCTCAGAGACCCGCATTTCCTGTCCTTATCCTACTACTACTAAGCAGCGTGCAGCCGACTTTATACTATACCGCCCCAGTCAGCCTGACATGCAAGCAGGCCGTCCTCATCCTCCACGCGCTGTGGCCGACAGTACCAGTCAGAGATGCAAATTTTTTTGTTGTACCTTTGAGGGTCTGTCGCTCTCCCCCCCCCCCGCCAACTGAGACCACGGCCGCGCGCGCGAGTGAGCAAATTAGGCATTACGCGCGACCACGGAATTACACTTCATTGCTGCAATCCAAGGCATCCACCTCTCCCCCTTTCTCGTCCGTCACCCCAAACACCTTCAGCAATTCCCCACATACATGACAGCTGTGATGCAAACACAGCCCGGACAATCTTGGAAACATGCACGCTCGACGGACATGGGGACCATTCCTGAGCGCTAGCAACACCACTTCATTCGTCTTCTGCCTCGACGTTGACTCTACGTCGACTCCACAATGACTGTCTTATCGAGTTCAATGACGCCATGTTTATCAAAGTGTTCCTGCGCACGTCGTTCGCCGACTGAGACGGAGGCGACGCACTTGCATCTCTCACGGTCCTCCACGTCTGAGCACCGATTCTGGGCGCTGTTGGCTGGCGAGGTGCTTTTCTTGAAATAGGGCAGTCCAGTGCTCGAGGCAAGACTCAGTCGTTTGTACATGGCGACTAGGAGAGATCGGGTCCACGGTAGACATGAGCAAATACAGTAGGCGTGGAGTTCAATGTCGCCGTAGAGGACGATGTGCGGAACATCATAGGTGATGTCTTCCATGAAGTTGATGGTGCAAAACGCCACCAAGCGGAGAATGGCTGTGATGATGCCTCTTGATTGCGAACGAACAAAGTCATGGTCAGCCTCTGCAGTTCAAAGTTGGTCCTGGTGGGACAAGAAGAAAACCAACTGGCCAAACGAAATGAGAAACAAGGTCGGGGTCCAGCGCAAAGTTCAACTCACAAGCCTCCCACGAGGAACGTCGCCATGACGCTTATTTTCCTCCCTCTGCTGATATGTAACCGCCACACGGTGCAGATTGGCAAGGCGATGATGGCCAGGTCGCTTACAATGTTGGGGATGCTGACATAGATAAAGGCAGCTCGGATGTCTGCGCAGTGCCCTCCCGGAATAGTATCATCCCAGTGATAAGCAATGGGAGTGCAGTAAAAGATCCAGGTAAAGATGCCAGCCCCTATGAAGTTGGTGACGAGAAATCCCATGACCACCCAGGTTGCAATGCGGACTTTGCGGTTTGTGAAGATTCCAAGGTAAAGCAGCAGGATGCAAACCTTGGGTAGCGTGGCTGCGAGCAGGTAGACGGGTTCGCTTGCTGCCCGGAGCCTCAGAAACATTTTGAGAACGTCCGGGTCGTGAATCAGCCAATAGGCCATGTGTCGGCCAATGCCACCGAGCTTCAACATGACTGTGGCGCGAGGGTCAGAGACACGATCCAGTCAGTCCAGGTCTCGCGCAGGGAGAAGGGGAAAAAAAAGAGAGTCCAGGGAGTGGATTGATGCAATGTGTTGATGCAATGTGTTGATGATGAGCGAGCGAAGCACTGGGCTGGTGGAACATATCGGCGGAGGATGCACTCAAATAATAAAGGTGATGCATGCGAACCGAGGATCCCATCAAACACACATGGTAAAGCTAAGGGGGATGGATGGTTTGCTCACGGATACCTATCACGGTGTTCGTCACACAAGCAAGGTATGCCAGAGGATACAGCGTCCACGTCTCCCAGCCCTTGCGCTGTACAAAGAATGTGCGAGAGACCAAGCAAAGAATATAAACCAGCGTGGTGATGACGATCAACGCGATGCTTGTTCTCATGAGTCCAGCGCTGGATTGCTGCGCCAAATACTCGGCCGGCAGAGCCATGAGCTGGTCCGTCGTAGGTGCGACCGACATGGCGACGGGAGGAACAGGCAGGCGTTGCGACGACGAATCGGGGAATGCAAAGCCCAAGTTCTGAAGTAATGAATGTGGTGAGGGCGGCCTTGATTGACAAGTGCTGCTCAAATGCAACGAGTCTTGTATCACCAGACGAGTGTCGGGGGAAAAGAAGAGACCGAGCAGCAGGTAAAAAGCGTGCTCCTTGCTCCCCGTATACTTGCGGCCCTCGCTGACCACGTGGAATGAATAAGACGGAGGATTCGTGCCGACAGAACAGGATTCCCGGAGAGGGGGCTTCTCTCTTCTTCTACATCCACTACGCTGCAGAAATCAGCTCCACGCCTGGTGTGTCGGTTGGATATCTGACGTCTTGGCCTGAAACCCCCCTCTTATCCCCACCCCGAGGCCATTCTTACACTTCTCCCACACCCCTTCACTTGGTCTCCCCTGTGTCTGGTGGATTTCGAGGCCCCCAAGTTGCATTTTACGTCGTCAGAGCATCTTGTCAGATTGCTCCATCCACCAACTCGGACCGACAGTATCGCTGCGGCTTTCGCCGTCGCAGCCCTGGCAAGGAAACTATGAAGAGCAGGATTTTCCACCCAAAGACATGCATCTATCTGCCCGCGTCCTGTCATCCCAGCACACCGACCCAGCGCATAGGGAAGCTGATTGTAGCCTTCATATCAATTGGGCGTATGTGGCGTAATCCGTACAGGATTTTTTAAAAATCAAGTTATTCCACTAAGCTAAATATATATATATATATATTTAAAGAAGAAAAAGAGGGCAAACAAATCATACCTAGGGTAGCCTAAATATAAGGTTAAAAAAAAACACCGCAGCAAGGGCCAGTTAGTCTGCGCCCCGCGCAATACAAGCGGCCACGAGGACACGCGGGGAAAATTAATATTTATATCATGGATTAGGCTTAGGCCTAAACTTAACCCTTCGTAGTATTAGCGCGAGCGGGCCGATAATAATGAATAATAATAAATAATAATAAATAATAATAAATAATAATAAATAATAATAAATAATAATAAATAATAATAAATAATAATAAATAATAATAAATAATAATAAATATTATATAAAAAAATAAGGTTTATATATAAATTTTTTTATGGTAAATAATTACGCTGAAACAAAGTTCTAGATTATGATATAATCCGCAGCCTTGCGTACGAACTCAAGGTTCGCACAGCGTAGTATAGAAAGCAGCGATTCCTCTTACCCACGAGCAAATCTTTGTTGTTCCTCTCTCTTTTACGGTTGCAAGCTAACAGCCAACACAAGACACGCCTTGCTTCGTCTACAATTGCAAGCACCGATATCAATCCGCACACCTTGCACACCTCACGTTGTACACGAATAATCGGTGTCTTTTTACGGTCGCAAAAAAAAAAAAACCAACGGAACGTACGTCTTCTGCTGCAGCGCTGCAACCCACAACAAGACATAGCTAACAGGCCTGTAGCATGGCCAAACAAGACCTGAAACCTAACTCTGCCACGGAGAACATTGATTCTTCTCGCGGGTGCCCGCCAAAATGTCACTATTTTTATAAGCGCCTACCAACCCTATATTTTTTTACTGGTGCATGCTAATTTTTCGCGACAAGCACGACACTGTTGGGGCGCAAATGCTCGCCGAGGATCGTGTCGGCGGGGATTTTGATTCAGTGCTTTGGGGCTGGCTTACATAAGTTTGCTTACCTAAGACGGCGTCCGGACGCCTTACGAGGCTTGTACTTAGAGCACCCTGTGTCCGTCGCTCGCTCTCTACCTCTTCTTCCTCTCCCACTCCCGTGCCATTCCTACTTTAAGCGGCAGCATAACATGGCCCGCCTCTCTGGACGTGCCCATGGAGTCATCGCCATGCCCATCGCTTACCGTACAAGCCTCCCCATCATCCAAGTCGCCTCCGCTCAGACATCTTTCCCTTAACGGCCGACTTCGTCGATTCCCCCGACTCCGCATACTCGTTGAACCCCTCTTCTGGACGTCTCTCCATCTCGAGCTGCTGGGATGTGTCTTCACGGGCCCATCGCCTGCCCCCGACGCAGCCATGCAGCTTAGCTACCCCGACGACGCTCAATTGCAAGCAATGTGCAGAAGACATTTGGAGCGGGGTATGAAAGAGTCGGCGTTTACCATTCTGCTGGCCGCCAACATGTCTCAGCTTCCCTTTCGTTTCTTGTACGTCTGCTGTCCTTTAGGCTGTGGCCGGCCTTTACTTTTTGCTACCCCTTTGCCTAACGCCGCGTAAGAGTCGACCCCTGGCTCTCGCTGGGCGGCTATCGTTCTATTCGGCTTTCCTGCACGACTCTTCACTTACGGGACGAGTGTCCAGGCGACATAAGCACCCCAATAAGCAACCCCCCCCCCCGCCATTGCAGCGATTGTCAGTTCCACCAAGATTAAGAGCATGCGGGACAGCCTCATGCCGCGACGGGACAGAATCAGGTTAGCATCGTCCTTGGCGGCCAGACCCCTGCAAGAACCGTACTTGGTGGCGCTCCTGATAGCGCTGGCTCAGCAGCAATGGAGGACTCTGAAGTCTGTGGTGGAGCCATCGACCACGGCGAGCCTCAAGGTGGGTTAACCAGCATGCGTTTAAACACGGCCCTTGTGTGGCCCTTTTATGACTGACAATATATAGGCACAAATTCTGGTCATCCCCGACGACACGAACGTCTTACGACTCTACACAACGCATGTGTCCACGACCCTTTTACACATGTTTGAAAACCCGAATGCAATGCCGCCATCACCACAGGATCTGCCTATCCACATAACCTCGGTTCCGATTCAGCCTTGGGATACGTTACGCGACCGGCTTATGGGACTCTTGCTCTCAGCATCGGAGCTCGACGGCGTTGGCACATCAAAGGATCTTATATTAAATAAAAGAGACTAGACGATGGCTGGATTTGCAGACTTGGGAGAATCGCACAGGGCAAGGGGCCTGGGCACCCTTCTCAATGCCTGCATAGCGCTCAGGGGCTTTGCGCTGGCGCTTGTCCGCGGCTCCCGACATATCGACCTCGAAATGGGCCGACTGCGCGCTGGGACGTAGGAACGGCAGCAAAGCCGCCCACGTATAACCGAGACTGTCGGGCTGGTTCTGCTGGACCATCTGCGGCTCCGAGCTGTATGCCAAGGCGGTCATGCTTGGCGGACCATTGATGAGTTTGCGAATGCACTCATTTGCATCCTCAAGGTTGACCAGAGAGCAGTATTCATCGAGCAAGGCGAGCCGGGTCGAGGGGGGGCTGCAGATGACGCGGTGCGCAACCAGCTGTTTTAGACCCCATTTGCTGGCCGCGGTCTCGGCGGGAGCCGCAAGGAGCTCGGCAAGGGTGGCTTTGCCTTTTGACTCTTTTGTAAGAGTTGACGCATTCCTGACGGTAGAGAAATACATTTTTAGGAGGGGGTTTTTTTTTCTTGCTGGTAATTCACGTGCTATGATCAAATACGAGAAAGTAAGGACAAAGTGTTGGCTATTCAAAAGTGCAGCCTAGCAATTATTATCTAAAAAATAGTCGGGGCAAAGTGGTCATAATGCAGGAGCTTTATGACCGGGGCCTAACGGTGCCTAGGAAGGAGCCTGAACAACCGCGACAGGCACGGGGAAGATGAATACTCACACCTTAGCCATATGCAACGTGCCAGCGTGGAGGAAAAGAGACCTGTTTGGATGCGACGTCTTTACAAGGCGACGCCTGGCACAATATAGTGGTTTCCGCTGCGGTCTGCCCTCCAAGATATGCCAGAGGTGGAGGCCGAAACCCGACAGGGAGGGTCTGTGGGAACTAAGCGGTATCGCCTCCGGCCGGTACAACGGATTAGTAGCAAGACTATATGGAATGGCACTCGCCGTTGGGCTGCACCGTCACAAGCACCAATAGTGACATTTTGGCGGGCGCCCGCGAAAGGGATCACGTTCAAAATGAGACTTTGGCGGGCGCCCGCGTAAAAGTAGGGTAATTAGGGCGGGCGCCCGCCAAAAAGCTAGCTAGCTTTATTAAACCAGTGAGTGCGGGCTTTCGTCGGTTATAAAATGATTTGATTTGCATTGCTGCCACTGATATTACATGATGTGCTTCCAAGCGTTCCTTTGGAATGTCTACGATGTTTGGTTCGTGATTCAATCCCATGATTAGTTCGTTCTTTGTGGACGAGTTCGGTGTTGGAATCGAACTGTAACTTTGGTAGTGTCTTTTTGATATATATACGGAGGGCTGATTCGACCCATTGGATCATACGTTTTGTCTGTCTGTCCATCTGTGTCATCTGTTTGTGGATGGTAGGCGGTTGAATATACAAGTTTTGTTCCAATATATTCCCAGAAATCTTCGATCCCTGTCGTTGAGTATTATCTTGGGTAGGCCCCAATTTGCAAGCAGCAGTCTGGTGTACAATAGTCTGGCACACTCTTGCGGTAATCGAATTCTTGCAAGGTTCAAGCAAAACTTATCTGCTAAACTTATCGACCATAACCAGGATAGCATTATTGCCCTTTATTGAGGTTGGCAATAATAGTAAGAAATCGATCCATCTTGTTTTCGTCAACGTAGTACACCACTACACTTATTGCTTCCCCTAATATATCAAAATCCACAAACAATTGTTTTTTTTTTTTTTAAATAAGAAAATTACTAGCATTCAGTGGTGTAATAGGGCTTGTTTTAGTTTATCAAACAAGTCCATCTCCTCTTTGCTTGGTTTGGAGTGAGCGAGCGTCAAGTAGAGCAATTTAATAAAGGGCGACGATCCTAAGGGCCAAGACTAAGAGTTCTAATAATAATCCATTCCAATATCATTATCCATTGCACCCACGTATTCAACTTCATCCTCGGATTCATCAAACTCGCTGTAATCATAGCCGTCATACCGCTGAGACCGTTGAATTGTCTCATCCGCAATAACTGCAACAGCAGATGGGTCAGGCTCAATAAAACCATCGTCTTCCTCCTCAATTGCATTCTCGAGGATTGTTTCGTCAATGCTGCTGACATCATGGCCAATTTGTTCGACAAAGCCAAGCAACATGTTTCGTTTAACATAGCGGCCACGGGTTCCCCAATATCGGCTTCCTTTCTTCACCTCTGCAGGGATTGGTGCATTCGGTTCAGCCTTGTTTCGCCAAGAAGCTTGCGTTAATGCGTTCAAATAAGTCCACCAAACATATCGAGACCTTGGCCGGAAGTCAGTTAGAAATTTCAGCTTCCGTCCATGCAGCTCAATCATGGTTTTAATAGGATGGTTGAGGTCAGGGCTGAAGTATTCCTCTCGCATCATAGCCGCTTGTCGATCCAGGACCACGATCTTGTACTCTTTCGGGTTGGAATGCTCCCATTCTCGGAGCTTTTGAGCTCGAACTTGCCGGTCCAAGTCGGGGAGATCTGGATCCTGTGGCTCCATGTCTTGGTCGGGGATGATGGCCAAGTACCCTTTGTCCAAGGCGTCCTCAATGTGCTTTTCAAGAAAAAGCCCATTACATGGAGTAAAAAGCTCCTTGATTGCACCTTGGCCAAAAATCATATCCATTGTATCGGCACTTCGCCAAGGAAACAGATGAGCGGCATGAATACTATCTTCTTGTAGCCACATTCCAAGCACCGGCTCCCAGCAAAAATGCTTTTTCTGACAGTTGAAGTAGACGTCCATCATAAGCTTTCTCATTGACTGTTGGTCGGCGGATGCGCGTTGGCCTTTGCCAGTGGTGCTTATATTGAAGCCAATTTTTGAAGAATTGAAGAGTCTCACTATAAATTGGCGAACACTCTTGCTTGGCGTTATGGTCTCAAGTCGCTTTGCCTGACCACGGGCAATCTTGTCCTGTTGCTCAAGCGCATAACATTGGCGAATAATGCCCTGTATTCTAACGTCGTCTTCCCATTCTTTGCGGGATTGAACGGCCGCCGCTTTTTCTTCACGTCGACTCTGGTTATCTTGGCGGAAAAGCTTTTCAAGATAAAGCTCGGATCTCTGTCGATCAAGAGAAATCAGGTCCGCCTTTTCAGACCAGAAGTCTGAGTCATACGACGAAGAAAGCTTTAGCTTCTTGACTCGCTCTGTAATTTCGTCTCTGGTTTTGAAGTCGACGAGGGCAAGATCTTGGTCTGAACATTTATACCATTGGGAACCCGCCTTTCTTTTTTGAGGGGTTCGAGTTCCGGGGTTTCGAGGAGTTGGCGGGGATTGAGGTGAGCTTGGCACTACACCAACAGATGACCGTCTCTTGGGAATATTTGGCTGCGACATTTTTCTGCTGATGGATGATGGTTCAAGTTTATGACCTGAGAAAAGAAGACGTTTGTTCAAAGAGCAAAGGTTGTTAATTCATAGCGGGGAGCAGATGCGTTTTATTTACAGTTGGTCGTGGGTCAAAGTATGTGTCACGGGACACCAGGTGGATGAGTAACTAAACGCGCAGGATATATCTATTAGGGTTAAACTTAGATTACTAAGTTTTTTAGTCTAGAGATCCCTTATAAATCTAATCCCGCAAAAAAAAACAACTCTAATCGTGTGAGATTGGCGGGCACCCGCAAAAAAATACAACTCCAATCGTGTGAAATTGACGTCTATATCTATCTGTAAAGTATTGCAGGCGCCGGTTATGGACTCGAGCTTGAGGCTCGGGTCCTAGTAGGATCCACACCGGTTGAACCTCGGGCCCCGCACGCATAAAAGGCGTGCACGGCTCGGCAGAGTAACGCCAGGAAGCGCCGTTTGCCGCTTTCTTTGTGCGTTTCGAATAAAAGCTGGCGCTTATGTGGGGAATATAATAGGACGACACAGTAAAGCTGGCCAAGCTCCGCCGCGCACTTAACAAGCAAATGCGAGACTATAGCATTGGCCAAGAAATTTCACGTTCCGACCACCAAAAGGCCGTCGCACGCTATCAGGGCATTGCCGTGGACATTGAATCCTTTCGCCTTGACAAGTTTCGCACCAAGAAAGGCCCATCACGTGCCTCGGCCGCCCCCGCGTTGCAGGCGCAACAGGATGTGGAGATGACGGATGTCAACGCATTGCGCGCGAAGGGCACAATGGGTATCGCTAGATATCATCCATCAACGACGAGAAAATAATGAGTGTTTGCGCTGCGGCGCTGATTCGCATTACATTGGAGACTGCCGCCTGCGACCACAGGATACCGCCGAAGATGACGCGGACAGCGACCACTCGGGAAACGCCACGCCTCCACACACCGTCGCGTAGTGGAGCACAAAGAGGTTGCAAATAGCTAGCAGGCAGCGAGAATTCGAAGAGATAAAAAGAAACCATAAATTCATTGCTATTACTAGTCCCATAGCTTTTACCGACGCGTGAGTTGACAGTGTGTGCGGGCTTTTGGGCACAGAGGAGTGATATTGGGCACCTTGACGACTTTTAGGCTGCGTGGGCGGATTTCCAGTCCCGCGCTGCAGAGCTGCCTGATCCTAGGGATTGCTCTGAGGTGTGTTCTTTTCCGCGTATCAAAATATTTTATATATTTTACATATATTTTTATGTACGCTTACCCTTTCTTTTTATAGGAGCTTAGACCTAAGCGAATAAGTAGAGAGGTAGGCTATAGTCACGTGTCCGCGGCCATGCATGATTCAGGGCCCCCCACATTAAAAACATCTAAAATATAAATAGCTGAACAAGTTCAAGCCTTCTCGACGTCTTCTAGGGGCTTCACGTCAAGAATAAACGCAAGCGCGCGCAACATGGCTGATGCAAGAATCGCAGAGCTTGAGAGGCTGCTGCAAGAGGCAAAACTCGAAGTAAGCAACGCACGGCAGCGCGCCGACGAGGCACGACTCGAAGTAAGCAACAAGCGGCAGCGCGCCGACGAGGCACGACTTAAAGCGAGTAACGAGCGACAGCGTGCTTACGAGGCAATCGAGCAGACCCGCGCGACAACATTGGCTGAATATATCCGAGCTTATCATTTCCACGTCTTCTCAAGGCTCCACGTCAAAAGTGATCGCAGGCTCACGAAGAAAGGATCCATTACTAGCCCGAGAGATAAGCTATGCCCGACGACGCTCAAGCAGTGGCCCGACTTCATTCAACAGCAGAGAATTACCTATGGCGTGCTCTTTGATGCCATGCCTGATAATATGCGTCAATTTGAGTCCCAAAGCTTCTTATCTGGCCTCGGAAATCGAATTTTTGGCCACCCAATTGCAAGTGAGAAGGACCTAGAGTACTATCTACATCTAAGCATTAGGGACCCCATTAAAGATATTCTCAACAAAATCAAAGACTTAGACAAGGTCCAAGCCTTTTACGATATTGGAGAGGGTGTCACGTTCCAGAACCACCCTAATATACTAAGCGATGTATCCCCTGAAGTCGTCAAGCGAGAGATGGAACTATCCCCGCCAAGCACGCCAGACCGCGGCGTGTCGAACCAGCTCCGGCCCAACCAAATCTGCGTGTATAAATCCGAAAATGGGACTCGAAGCATGCTCTATATCTACGAATATAAGGCCCCTTACAAGCTAACACTACAGCATCTGCGCGCGGGGTTGCGGCCCATGGACGTCTTTGGCGAGGTCGTGAACCGGCGAGATAAGCCCAACAGCCAGACGGATCCGGATGGCCATTTCCAGTACCTAGCAGAGAGGCTGGCGGCCACGGCCCTCTCCCAGACCTACCACTATATGTTAGAGGGGGGACTCGACTACGGTCTCTTGACGACAGGCGAGGCCATTGTCTTCCTTAAGGTTGACTGGGACGATCCGCAGACACTGTATTACCATCTTACGGAACCGGCCTCTGAGGTCGCCGGCAACCCTGATCACTTCTACACGAGCACAGCCGTCGGGCAATATCTCGCCTTCTCACTGCTGGCCCTGGGCCGGCCTAGACGGACGAGAATACACGATCAAGCGGAACGACAAAGGACTATTAAGCAACTTGATAGGTGGGAGGAGGACTTTGAGAGCACTCTGCACTCCGTCACAGCAGAGGAACGCAGACCCCCGGCTGGCTTTGAGCGTGGGCCCAACACGTATAGCGGAATCGACAGGTCGCCCATCCCGATTCCTCGACTGAGCCGCGACGCGGAAAGCTGTCGGCCGCGCCAGCCCACCAGGAGACGTGACTCCTCGTCCGACTCATCAGGCCACGACGTCTCGAGGGAGCCGCCCACGCCCAGTCCTGCGGAACGGACCGTACGACGCAGTCAGAGGATTCAAGCGCAGCAGCAGCAGTCTCAGGGGACCTTCACGTCGACGCGACAAGCTGGCCACGACCCCACGGGAGGAGAGTACTGCACGCAAGCGTGTCTGCGCGGGCTCGTCCGCAGGGGATATCTCGACCCGTCGTGTCCTAACGCGGCTCTGCACGACAAGCGCGCCCATCATGATCTACAGCAAAGAATTCGCCACCCACTTAGCCACAAGAAATGGCTGCACCTCGTGACGCAACAGCTCCAGCGATCGCTAGACGACGGCGTCACGCCTCTTAAGTGTGGAGGCGCCCGCGGTGTCTTGTTCCGCATCACCCTCCTCTCCCACGGGTACACCTTTGTCGCCA
>JMQE01001689.1:0-56064 GCA_000731825.1 Hypocrella siamensis | reverse complement strand
GCCCCTCCCCTCCCGCTAGGCTCTAACTAGCAACACGCCTTATCGATATGACAGAAAATCCCGAGTCGTCCAAAAAAATTTCGAGCCTAAGATTTCAATACACAGATCAGGCAAAGGCGGTGTCGATGTCGATGATGATAAATCATGGAGCAACAAACGCACAAGCCGCACCGCAAAAGCAAGGAGAGAAAAAAGCATACTGGAGGTACGGAGAGCTTTCCGGCGGCTTTTTATTTTCTCTCCTCGCTCATGTACCCAGTGCAGACGGGCCCAAATGCTGACAAAGGCACAGATCGCAATCCAAAGGCCTTTGCCTTCTCTAAACCGGGAAAGCTGCAGAAAGCTGCAGCAAGATCACAGGACGTACGTCTTGCATGTTTCGTGTCTTCCTTTCATCCAGAGACCAGAAGTTTCAGCTCACACCGCCTGGCCTAGATCAAAGAGAGACGTCTTCACGTACCCCTCGTTGACCGAATTCCCGATGAGGCCCCTCCTCGTCTCGTGGCCATCGTCGGCCCTCCCGGCGTGGGCAAGACCACGCTCGTCAAGTCCCTGGTTCGTCGGTACGCAAAGGAAACGCTGTCGGATCCCCAGGGTCCCATAACCGTAGTCACGTCGAAAAAGCAACGCTTGACCTTCATCGAATGTCCCAACGAGTTAGAAGCCATGGTGGACATCGCCAAGGTGGCAGACATCGTGCTACTAATGATTGACGGCAACTTTGGCTTCGAGATGGAGACGATGGAATTTCTCAACATCTTGGCCGCCACGGGCATGCCTGGGAACGTCTTTGGTATTCTTACCCATCTTGACCTGTTCCGCAAACCTCAGGCCCTCAAGGACGCCAAAAAGAGGCTGAAGCGCAGACTCTGGACCGAGCTGTATCAAGGAGCCCATTTGTTCTACCTGTCCGGAGTCTTGAATGGTCGATATCCCGATCGAGAAATTCACAATCTCTCGCGGTTTCTATCCGTCATGAAGAATCCTCGACCGCTCATTTGGCGCAATCACCACCCATATACCATCATCGACAGCTTTCGCGATATCACGCATCCCACGAAAATCGAAAAAGACCCCAAGTGCGATCGATCAATTGTCTTGTCAGGATATCTACGCGGAACAAACTTTGCGTCGCAGGGCCAGCGAGTACATGTTGCGGGACTCGGGGACTTCACCGTCGCCAACATGGAAGTCCTTCCCGACCCTTGCCCGACGCCATCTATGGAGCAAGCGCTGGCCAAGGCGACAGGGAAAACCGGACGGCGCCGGCTAGATGAGAAGGACAAGAAAGTGCACGCGCCTATGTCAGACCGAAGCGGTCTCAAGATTGAGGGCGACGCTATCTGGATCACGAGAGACAAGGGATTCAGTCTTCAAATGAATGTTCAAGGTGGAGAGCGGGGCGAGGGCGAAGAGATGATCATCGGCCTGCAAGCCGAGCGTCGGCTACTGGGTCAAACGGAGGACGGCGTGCGGCTCTTCTCTGGTGGTAACGAGGTGAGAGAAGTTGCCGAAGAGGAGGACACTGGTCGCAAATCGCACAGACACGCTCGGATTGCCGATCGAGACATCGAAGACGACGACGACGAGGCTCTGGGCAGCGCTGATGGGAAGGAGGATCAAGGGTCTGTCAGCGAAGACGAAGACTTCAGCCCTGGAGCAGAGGTTGAGTTCAACGAGGGCAGAGTGGGGAAAATGTTTCGCAAAGATGGCGACAAATCCAACGGTAAGGATGATTTCGCCTTTGCCGATAGTGATTCCGATCTCGGCTCCATATCTGGCGATGACCAGGAGGACGTGGATGTGGATTCCGACGAAGAGGAGGCGGCCATGCGGTGGAAAACCGACCTCTCTGGACGAGCTCAGCAGCTTCACGGCAAGCGACGAGCGTTTCATACAGGAGATCTGGCCAGGTACATTTACGACGATTCCATTACTCCAGGACAAGTCTTGAAGCGATGGAAAGGTGAAGATGATGGTTTCGAAGATGAAGAAAGGGAGACCGACGAAGACTCCAATGATGATGATGACGACGAGTTTTTCAGGAAGGTGTCGCACGATGAAGATGATTCAATAGAAGACCGCTCAATACCCTTACACGACTATGAGGATCTCGCCGCTAAATGGTCAGAGCGTGATAATATGGAAATGCTGCGCAGAAGATTCACAAGCTCAGCCCGACTTGGCGGCGGTCGTGACGATGAAGACGACGACGACGGCGGCGAGGGCGACGAAGATGGCGGCGATGAAGACGGCGACAACGGTTCTGATGAATCTCAGCAAGACGATGACGACGAGGGCGACGGCGTCTTTGAGGACCTTGAAGCTGAATCAGCCGAGGTGCGGGCAGAAACAGCCGAGGACATGTCTGCTGAACGTGAAAAGAATGCCAAGCGAAAGGAGGAGCTCAAGCTGCGATTCGAAGAGGAGGACAGGGACGGCTTCCTCAACGACAAAGCCAACGCTCGTCGGGAGGGCGGCCACGTCGAGGAGTTCGGAGAGGACGAATGGTACGATGCTCAGAAGGCCGGCATCCAGAAGCAACTCGACATCAATAAGGAGGAGTTTGAGACACTGGATGAGAGGCAGCGAGCTGCCGTCGAGGGCTTCCGAGCCGGCAAGTATGCCAAGATTGTCCTCGAGGGCGTCCCGCACGAGTTCGTATCGAGGTTCAACGCCCGCCTCCCCATCATCATGGGCGGCCTCGCGCCCACCGAGGATCGCTGGGGCTTCGTGCAGGTCCGCATCAAGCGTCACCGGTGGCACAGCAAGGTGCTCAAGACCAACGACCCCCTCATCTTCTCGCTCGGCTGGCGGCGCTTCCAGACGATGCCCATCTATAGCACCACCGACTCGCGGACCCGAAACCGCATGCTCAAGTACTCGCCCGAGCATATGCACTGCTTCGCCACCCTCTACGCGCCCCTCATCGCCCCCAACACCGGCTTCGTCTGCTTCAACTCCCTGGCCCCCTCCCACGCCGGCTTCCGCATCGCCGCCACCGGCACCGTCCTCAGCGTCGACGAGTCGACCGAGATTGTCAAGAAGCTCAAGCTCACCGGCACCCCCTACAAGGTCTTCAAGAACACCGCCTTCATCCGCGACATGTTCACCTCGTCGCTCGAGATTGCAAAGTTTGAGGGCGCGTCCATCAAGACGGTGTCGGGCGTCCGCGGCCAGATCAAGCGGGCCCTGTCCCGGCCAGAGGGCCACTTCCGCGCCACCTTTGAGGACAAGATCCTCCTCAGCGACATCGTCTTCCTGCGCGCCTGGTACCCCATCAAGCCCCATCGCTTCTACAACCCTGCCACCAACCTCATCGGCTGGCGGCCCATGCGCCTGACGGGCGAGGTCCGTCGCGACGAGGCCATCGCCACGCCACAGCCCAGGAACAGCCAGTACCGCCCCGTCGACCGTCCCAACCGGCACTTCAACCCGCTGCGCGTCCCCCGCGCCCTCGCCGCCTCCCTCCCCTACAAGTCCCAGATCGTCGTCACCAAGAAGCAGCGGCGCCCCACCTACCTGCAGAAGCGAGCCGTCGTCCTGCCCCGTCACTCTGACGAGAGAAAGGCCCGAGCCGTCATGCAGCAGCTCCTGACCATCCGCAAAGACGCCGCCGCCAAGCGACGCGCCAAAAAGGCCGACACGCACGCCGCCTTCAAGAAGAAGCTCGCTGACAGCCAGGAGAAGAAGGAGGCCCGAGAAAAGAGAGAGTCCAAAGAGTTTTGGCGCAAGAATGGGAGAAAGCGAGGTCTTGACGGCGGCGGTGGCGACGACACGGCTGGTAGTGGTGGTGGTGGTAGTAGCAAGAGAAGGAAATGAAATACGTAATCCACTCTAAATCTTGTTGCCTGGTGGAGGATTGAATGAAAGAAATACCCAGCGAGAATCATATGTGTGTCGCATCGTCGAAATTGCTCACTTCTTCTCGAATCCCAATAATACAACGGGGGCACTGCCATGATAGACAAGTACGCCACACATGCATCCGTTATAAGCCAGCGATCATGACGAAAGCTGCCTCACACACACACAAATCATTGAGCAGGGGTCATCCCGGAAGCTGACTGCAAATAACCACTTGCTTCAAGTTTCGGGGCCATCCAGTTGCAAAACGTAAAATATACTGCGCAATGCTCAATCTTTCGGTTTGCTTTCTGGGCGCCACTGCCAATCCCACAATTAACTCATGCCCCTGTTGGACACTTCAGCCGGTAAAGGCACAAATCAAGACATCATTCAACAGGCAGCTCGACGTTGGATCACTTTCAACGTTGCCGCATCCGCAACCACTGTCATCAAAACAAAGTCCGGCTCTCAATCTCAGTCGAGCCGACACCCCAACCCCTGCTACTCTTCTTCTAGGTCATTTCATGCTTACTCTGCGTCGAGAGAAGTCATCCCTGGTCTACTACGTCGTGCTTGTGCATATTCCGAGATGGAGCGTAATGAACGTGTCGTAGGTAGCGTCACCACAACTTGGAGTTTCAGTTTGTCTATTCCCACCAAACAAGAAAGAACCACGCGCCCAATTATAAAAAAGGGAGAGAAAAAAAGACAGCATTGGCTCAATCAGCACTGCCTGTTTTCCTTTATTCTGTGTGCAGGTGGAATCTGTTGTGGTTGGCCTCCTAGGCAGTAATCAATGGCTCGACCTCGGAGATGACAGGTTTTTCAGGCACTTCTCCCAAGGGCTCGACAATCTTCTTGGGCTTGGGCTCCTCAGTGGGAGGAGATGGGAAATCGGGCTCTTTGGTAGGAGCAGCGGATGCAGGTTGTTTGGGTGCTGGATTGGAGGCAGCAGCACCACGGCCTCGGAGCAACTCCTGGACCTTGCCGGTGTAATCGCCGGCATACTGCTTGCCCACGGCGGTGATGTGGTCGGCCTGGGCCTGCGCAACACTTCGAACCTGAGCTGTCTGGGCGTTGATGGCATCCGATGCCGTCTTGATGTGATGGTCAATGAGCTCTTGGTTCGAGGTGTAGACAAGCGGGACAAAGAAGGCAACAGTGGTGGCAATGATGGACAGCCCCCAGTACGGAACAAGCTTGACAAGGTGATAAGAGATAAAGGCAGCAACGCACGCCTAAGCGAGTCTGGTCAGCATCCGTGTCTGAAGAGCAGCGGAATAGTAATGTGGACTTGAGAGAGAGCCTCACAGCAATGGAGGCGGGAAGATTCTCGACAAAGAGAATTCTCTGGGCCTCAATGACGAAGAAATTGATCAATTCGTGAACATCACCAATCACGCTGTCGAGAGTGGATCGCGAAACGGTGTAGTATCGGCGCGGGCGCATCTGACTAGCCAAGCCATGGCTGAGCAGAGTCGAGCCAGCAATTTCGGCGGCAACAGTAACGGTCAGGGCCATAGAGGAGAACTTGAAAGCCCAGCGAATGACATCGAGGTATCTGACGGCGAAGATGAACGAGACAATGGAGGAGTACGCGATAGCAGAAGCACCTGGAGGGGTATAACAAGTCAGGAATCTGGTGTCATCGTGGACGGACTGATGGTATAAATCGGACCAAGATGGAGATCAAGATGCTGGTCACTTACGAGGATTCTTCCATGACAGGAGTTCGGAGAAGAAAGAGTGGTAGTGCGTCAGCGGCTGGCCTGTCGCAGCAGGATTTGTAGGCGTTCTGCGAGAGGCGGCCAGGTTGGAAAGCTCGGCCTGGGTCTTGAGCTGTTGGTCCTTAACATTCTGAGCCACGGGTCCTGGACATGGTGAATCAGCGAGTAAGCGCGGGAGGGGGGCACATTGGGCAAAGCAAGATTCGAGCATCCTTACCATTAGCCACAGAATCGTAAGCTGCGGCGGCATCTGCAGAGTCGGCGTCAGTAGCAAATTTCGTATTCTTGTGCGGGTGAAGCACTGCGAGCTCTTGTCAGCATACTGGCCTGCATGGTGCCTCGGCAGGGTCAGCTGGGGACTGGTGATGAACGAACCTTACTGGTCTTGGTGGTGTCCAAGAGAGAGGCACCGTTGGGAGCGGTTTCGGCCATGTTGATGATGAAAATAGTACGCGGTATCGAATATACGTTGCGATCCTTTTTTTTTTCTTCTTTCAAGTGATGCTGGCGTTATCTTCTTTCTTGCAAAGGAGGACGGGAGTTGGTCCTGTTTGCAACGAGGAAATAAGTTTCTGGGTTCTGGAGGAGGAAGAGTGGGTCGCCCGGGCCAGACAGAGAGAGAAGCGTTAGCACGAGAAAGTCTGGAGCTACTGCTACTAGTTGGTCCTAACATACATACCTGTGTAGGTACCCAAGGGTCGTCGTCGTTGATAGGTGGGGAGCGAACAATGATCAAACTGACGGGATAAGGAAGAGATGATGGACAGACGGATCTGGGTCGCAAAATGTCGGGCCCTTGGATGCGTCCGAATCAAAGGCGTCGAGGGGACGATGTTTGATGATGATGTGTCTGGTCGGTAAGTCAGGGAAAGATGAAAAGGGAGGGCAAGGCGGGCATGTGAGAGGGAGAGAGGGAAAGAGAGGGCAGGAAGAAGAAAGAAGCAAGGAATGGGTGAGCATAGGTAAGCGGGAACGGATGACGGAAGACAGGCCCAGGCTTGGACAAGGAAAATCAGGATGGATCCTGCTGGATGCTGGATGGGTGTGTAGTTAAGGGCCACATGCAGAAGGTGCCAGCCTGGCGCGCTGCACAATTCATTTTCATTAAAATCCTGTACATTGCCAGAGCTGCTGCTCGCTCCGTCTCCAGTCTCCGTACTCCGTAGTCCCCCGACAGCCCCACCAAGCACGACGTGTCGACGACGACAAGGGAGGGCGAGGTTCGCGCAACAGGTTTTTATGCAACTAGTGATCGTCGAGGAAAAATCGACTTTGAACAGCAAAATACAGCGGGATTTTTTCTTTTTCTTTTTCTTTTTCTTTTCAGCTCGATTGTCCCAAGGACTCCAACTGCCGTCTTCATAGCTTATACTGCACAAACCTGCACAAACCTGCAATCACATCATCCTGGTGTGACTTCTAGTGGCAAGCGCGCAAAAGAGGCCAGGCCTATCTTTCCAAGCACGCGACAGCTTCCCTCTTTTGCCCTCTTTGCACGCGATAAGCGGCAGTGCAAGGGTAGAGCACATAGAGCACATCCCCGTGAGTGTTAGCGCCGCGCCAAGTATCGCAACCGCCACATGCCACAAAATTGCCCTGCTGAAAACTTGCAATTCTCTTGCCATCTTCGCCAACCCATTGAAGACAACCTTGCTCGAATGCGCAGATTCTTCAAAAGAGTCCTGTTGCACCTGGAACATACCCGCCCGCACACACGCACACACGCACACACGCATCGGCACACGCATCGGCACGCGCACACATATACAGGCACACACAAAAATATAAATAACTAAGTAGGTATCATCGAACCGGCAACAAGATTAAAAGGAAAGACAAAGTTTTGTGTGTTTCGTCGGGACCAACGCTGCAATTGCCAAATGATAAAGATGCCTCCGATTCTTGCGGCATCATTGTCTGTTGTGGCTTCATCGCCTCCATCCCCAGAATCCTCCCGAGCTGAGATTTGCGCCGATCGTGGTTGCCGAGGGCTTGATTGAACCCTCTGCTGGCGGTGTTGCCTGTCCTGTGAACCGGCTGAATACGGCCAACGCACCGATGGAGTTTGACGTCGTCAGAGACCCATGAGACTCGGACGCCAATAAACCATGAGACCTGCGGAGAGACTCAAGCTTTTGCTTTGCCTCCTCAGCCTCCTGCCTCGCTATGGCTTCGGCCGTCTTGGCCTGGGCAAGTTCCAGGAGCAAAGTGTCATGCTCGTGGGGTGGCGTCAGAGCACCCGAAGCCACCTTGAGTGCGGACGCCGGTAAGGAGGAGATCCTCCTACTGCAGTCCGACAGCTGTGATGGCGTCGAAGTGCTTCGGCCGAGTCTGAGTTCTCTCAGCCCGACGACCTTTCCCTTCCCTGCCACATCTGTCTCGCTGTCTCGATTGTTTGACTCAGACACCGAGCTGCTCGACTCTCTGGCTTTCATGCCATGAATCTGCTTCTCCAACCTTTGTTTGTCTTGATGAAGCGCTCTCACGTGCCCATGCCTCTCGCGGAGCTGATCCTTGACGGCATTGAATTCCTGATCCATGTCGTGCAGCTGTCGACTCAGCTCCTGGGTGTGAGAGACGGCTACGGCGAGCTGATCCTTTGTATTCGTCAGCTCGTCGCGTAATTGAGACTTGGATTGAAACATGGAGCAACGTTTGTCTCCCTCGTCCAGCGCAAAACGACTCTCGACCCGGTCCAGTAATTCAGAGAGAGCCTCTGTCGAGGGCGGACTGTTGGTGATGGTCTCTGTCGCGGCATCTTCTTCTTCTTCTTCTTCTTCTTCTTCTTCTCCTCCTCCCCCCACTTCTTCTTCTACCGTAGGACCCAGTTCAGCAAGAACGGACACCGCTTCACTGCCACCGTTTTCCAAAGTTGATGTTCTTTCCTCCTTTTTGGTCGGGGTCGCAAGCTCCAAATCCGCGGATGATGAGTCATTGGTTGCAGCCCTTTTCCTCAGCCCATCTAATAATGACCGAACTGCCTTTTTGTCTTCTTGCCTCTCTTCCCGTTCAGATTGTAGCTCACTTGACAGCAGAGCGTGATCGCGCTGCAACTCACTGAGAGCCGTCAAGAGATCCTCAATTTGTATATGTAGATGCCGTTCTTCTGTGGTCTTGGCGCGTGTCGTCGATTTTGGCCCAACTGGTGTCGATTCTCGCGTTGGTGACCCATCCTCCGTGTTTGCAGAATCACGCGAGAGACTGGACGCGTCTGTCGAAAAAGAGCTCGTGACGCTCGCCGAGCTTGCCTCGACCGAGTTCAACGTGGAGGCAATGCTCTGCTTGGACAAGCTGCGTTGGAGCATGCCGTATGGCCGAGTGGAGGCAACGACGGAGCCAGGCGTGGTCAAGTTGGTGCTCTTGGACGAGGCTGCCCATATGCGCCCGAGAAAACGACTCGCCGCGGTGGTGACGTCCAATGCCGGTGCCGCGTTGGCCGTGGTGACGAGCGACTCCCTGTAAGATTGCTCCAGCTGTGAAAGCCTTTCTCTGGTTATCACACCCGTCAGGCCAGCAAAATCCTCGACAAACTCATCTGCGTTGTAGTGATAGCAGTCCCACAGCCCTCGGGAGAGGAGCAGCTGCATGACATCTTCCAGCTCAACGCAGGCCAACAAGCGAGCCTCGTTCTTCCTCATGAGCGACAGCGCAACACGCATTAATGTCTCAGATGCCCCTTCGGCGAAGACCACGTCGTAGATGCGGAACAGCATCGGCAGAGGGCATGTGACGGCAAAGAAGCTGAGAAACCATTGCGAGACGTAAGCGGTTTCCACTTGAAGTTCTTCCAGATGGCTCGAGAGAGCCGGCAAATTGAGACGGAGGAGCTCGCGAAACTGGTAGATGCGCACATGCAGCCCCGACAAGTCCGGTAGGAAGCAGTCTCGTAAATCGTACTTCTCCATCAGCCTAGGTCTTGGGTCAGCATTTTGACAAGCAAGCAAACGTTGGGAACGTTCGTGGCAACGTTCGTGGCTCACCGGACGAGGACGCAGAAGGCCTGTCTGTCTGGCATGTGCATCAACAACGGTCCTACCAGAAAGGCAAGGCCCTGACAGTATCCAATCTTGGCGTCATACAAACTGAAAGACTTGAGTACCCTGCCGAGCATCAGCTGCCCCGGACCCTCGGGGTCGCGGAACATGTCAACGCCAGGAAAACTTCGGCCAAGGTCTTTGCCGATGAGAAGTTCGTAAGGGCTGCTTTCGCCACAAAAACGGTCAAATTGGTCCCCGAGATTGGCATCACGGGCATCAGACATGCTCTGCCAAACCACGCCTCGCAACGGAGGAGGGATGCCCTTGCGAATTTTGTTGGATAGGAGTGTCGGCAGGCGAGCTGCGGTTTGCTGATAGTCCTTCACAAGAGCGGCATAGAACTCAAGGTCAGTCATTGGGGGTGGCGGGAGCAGAGAATATCGAAGAGCCGAGGGCGTCGGTCCATCGACCATTTTGCGCAGTTGAGCCATGGATGGCGGCCGTGGTTTGCTGGACGAAAGCTTCTCCACGGCCTCGACCTTGACACTCTTTGGGTTCGTGGCCAGCTTCGCGTTTTCTTGTTCCAGACGAGCCAACAGAAGGGCCGTTGACTGTGCAGAGATTAGCATAACAAACCTGAGGCCTCTTGGGAATATCTCTACACTGGGGCTTGCATACATTATCAGTCTCTTCGTCCTTTGTCTGCTCGTCCTCGGTCTTCTCGAGATGTTCCCAGTTCACTTCCTCGTTATCCTCGGATGAATCAGTTTCCTCGCCATCCGAGACGCACTGCCCCAGTTCATCTTGTAAGCTGCGGCTGCTATCTGAGGTTGGTAAACCGACGGCTACCGTTTCCGCTGGCTCGGACAGCCTGTCGACGTTGAAAGTTTCTTCCTGTTCAGTCGGGTTGACTTCCTCCACGACGCAGGCCGCTGTCTTTGCCAAGTCGGCCTGCGATGCCGCAGCCGTGGTCTCGAGATCCAGCGATGGTGGCTCGGACAGCCTGACCGTGACCATTGAATCATGGGCCATGCTGAGGGCTGCCATCGCAGCTTGGTCGGTCGCGTCACACAATGGAACCTCGGCCGCCTCCTGTGACTGTCTTTGTTTTTTAATCGGAGTAGCCTCTACAGCCTGCTGCTGCTGCTGCTGCTGCTGCTGCTTGTTTCCGTTAAGCAAAGGAGGATCTACAGCCTCTCGTGACAGTTTGGTCCCGTCAATCAAAGCAGCCTCCTCAACCTCTAGCGGCTGTCTAATCGCGTCACTCGATGTAGGTGTAGCCTCTACAGGCTCTTCTTGTTGCTGCTCGGACCTGGCAACCGAGGCAGCGTCTGCAGTCTCTTGCGGGAGCAGTCTGATTTGTACCTGTTCGGTCGGACCAGTTGGTGTCGCCTCCACGACCTGTTGTGACTGCCCGGTCCCGTCACTTGATATAGCCTCTGCGACCTCTTGTGACTGCCCAGTCCGGTCACTTGGTGATGCCTCTGCAGCGTCTTGTTGCTGCTCGGTCCTGTCAATTGGAGGAGCCTTTGCAGCCTGTTGTGGCTGTTTGGTTGCGTCAGTCGGTGCAGCCTTTGAGGCTTGTTGGGTCCCGTCGGTCTGTGCAGCCTCTGCAGCCTCTTTTGGCTGTTTCTGGGCCTTCGCAGACGCGTCGTGCTGCCCTGCCTTCTTTAGTTCATCCGTGATTTCTGCCGTATCGTGTTCTTCTGAGTCGGTCACTTGAAAATCCACGGCGACCGGTGCTTCGTCAGAGTCAAGTGCTGTGCGGTGAGAAGAGTGACACATGTTTATCGGGTCGGACGAGTCCATCTCTGGTGGCTCGGCGCTTCTGCATGCGGACTGGCTGCCACTGGAATGCGTCATGATGATCTTGACGCCAGATGCAATCCAGCGTCGCGGAAGGCAAGACCACCACGCCAGACGCCGGCACTTGGAACCCGCCTTCCCTCAAACTCGGGTGCAGTGCACGTCAAAGTTGTCAATGATCTGGGAGAGCGGGCGGGCGAACCAAGATTGGTCGTTTCATCGAGAACCAAAAGAAAAAAAATGAATGAAAATCGAATCAAATCAGAGAAAGGAACGCGATCAGGCTGAGACAGACGAGCCAAGCCAAGCCAGATGGATGGCCCGAATTGCAACAAACGACCTTGCAGAAAATTACGACCCAAGAAGGAGTCACGGAGTAGCCCTCTCCCTGAACAACGAGCGAACCAAAAAAGGAAATGAAGTGAAAGGAATGACGAGGTTAAAAAGAATGGCAGGAAGCAGGCTCACGCACTCAACTCAGGAGGGAGTGAGCACCTGGCAGGGATGGCCTTCGAGGTGCAACTAGTCAAGTGTTGGTGGAGTAATTTGGGGGGGGGGGGGGGGAGAGGGGGGGGAAGGAAGGCACGGCTTGCGTGATTGGCTGTAACCCTGGTCCTGGACGCGGTCAGAGACGGTTCATCCCGGATTTATGACCAAGAACCCACGACCACGAGTAATTCGGCCAAAGATGCTGCGGTCGAGACAGTTCGTCTCTCTTCTGGCACAGAATACAATCTCGTTTTTTTTTTTCACAGACTTTGAGACCATGCAGACGATTTCACTACTATCCTTTCTTTCTTCTTTTCCACGAGCATTCTTTCCAAAGCCCGACCAGGCCAGTGTCTCAGTCAAAAGTGGGTGACGTTGGATTCTGGGGGAAAATACGCCCAAAAAAAAAGGAGATGCAGGTACGCGGTCGCCCCAATACGGAGGCGGTAAGAGTGCGTTGGCTACAGACGACAAGCAACACCCAACCACGAGGTGTGGGGACGCCATCCAGGGACCGACCTAGCCGGATTCGAACTGGGAGAAAGGGGGGAACCGACTGGTATTTCCACCAAAATGCCCCCCCTCTTCCCTGACGCATCTCACTTTGCCACTTTTCTGCCCAGCTGATGAGATTCTTTGACTCTGCCAAGTGCGTTCGTTGTGTCTTGGATCTTTCTCGTACGTGAATAACTCAGGTAGGCATGAACAAATACTGTAGTTTCAACTCTGGAGTCGCACAAGGGGGTGTTTTGCACTCAAACATGGCTGTCTTTTGTCTGCTGCCGCTGCTCAAAAAAGTCGTCCTTTTACATGGCTCTTTGCCCGGACAGCATCTTGATTGGCCCGTGCCCACTTCTCGACAGAGAGATTCCGAAAAAAAGGTTGCCCGCCCATTGACGTGTCCCCACGATGAAACGGGGAGCCTTTATGCGCAGACGACGTTCGCGGCGTTTTTTTTTTCCTTCTCTCCTGCAGGGCGCCCATGGCATACTCCTCGTTACGTGTCACCCGCCACTGGGCGCTGAGAACGCATAACGAAAAGATGGCTAAACAAATCGCTCGTTGCAAGCGTATCCCTTGCCATGATGTTTGCCTGTTGATCGTCAAGGGGAAGCGCACGTCAGCAATGTGGGTTTGGGCGCCACCTCCTGGTAGTGGCGCGAGCTTTGGGGATCAGAGCTCCAGCCACAAGAGTCGGCGATGTCCTTTCCTAGGTACGGCTACCTGCTCAGTAGAGATCCGCATACGTATGGATTTTTTTTTTGAGTCAAACTCAACTACGGAGCGCAGATAGATTGAAATTCCGAGTATGATTTGAATGGCCCGTAGAGCAAGATATCTCACCCAAGAATATGGCCCTCTGCGCGTGGCCGATCCGCACTCTGCATAGGAACGACGCATGAAGCATCGCAAACTAGTAGCAGATAATCTAGACGCGCGCTCAGAGATGCCCGGGGGAAATCGACAGCCTGGTCGAACAGCTTTTTTGTTCTTTCAGTCTACTGCATAATTCAGAGTTGCAAGCGCATTGGCATCGCGCATACTTTCTCCAGCAAGGCCCAGCTTTCCAAGCCCTCCCCCTCCCCAAAATGCATATTGTATACACCATCAAGCCCGGCTCACAAAGCATGCAAAAGTCATTCATTCCCTGCTCATCAGTAATGTTCATCCGTGGCAAGGGATGAAAAAAAAGTGACCCTGTCCCCTTGATCATGCAAATCTCAATGCACTTGCATCTGCATGCTGCATAGCGCATCTTTCACACACATGCAAACTCAACAAAAGAAAAAAGAAAAAAAAACCTTCATGACTAGTAGCGACAAGCATCTTCAACGAATGGCTTGGAAAGTCCTTGTTGTGTCTCAATACATTCAAGAAGTGCGACTCACCCAAACGCACAAAAAAAGATGGAACCTGTTTCTAGGGCGCACAGATGGGCTTGCTTTTGAATGAAATAGCTTGAAGCGTTTTATGCTGCGATCCATTCGGTTTACAAAGGGCAAAAAGGGAGCAAGGATCCATGAGCTGTGTCAGAGGTTTTGACCTTCTGCTTTATCTTTCTCTTTTTTAAATTCATCTTTGTATAAGACGAGCTTGGAGATGACCCTCGGGATTCAAGAATTACAAGATAACAATCTTGCCGCGGCATGGCATGACGGCTTGCCAGCCCTTGCTCCCGACTATTCAAGTTTCGTCCTGGAGTCGGCAGACATTGTGCCGATTACAATGCCCAGGGCCGGACCCGTGCTTTGCCGTACTACAGATACACTAAGGGGGGTTTTCTCGCAGAATGCTGGGACCGCTAGCGGTACCTCTCCCAGCTTCCCAGCCATCGCCAGCTGTGAGCCACGTGGCTGATCTTTTCCAAAGCCCTTCCGACTCTGCCATCTGGGTCTTGGTGCCTGTGCCCTTCGAACTCGATGAAGAAGATGTACTGAAAGGGAGCCAACAAGCTCGGCCGACTGTTGATGCTTGTCAGGTTGATGTTGTACTCCTGGAAACAGCTTAGGGCATCGGCCAAGGCCCCGGGAGATGTATGGGGCACTGTGAAGGACACGAGAGACTTGCTTCCAGGCTTCGCATTCAACTGCTTCCGCAGGTCCCAGTCTTTTGGCACGCTGAGATCCGTCCCCATGATGAGAAACCGAGTCGTGTTATCCTCGCGATCCTCAATGTTCTGGCCCAAAAGGTCCAGACCGTAAAGGCTCGAAGCGAGCTGGTTTGATATAGCAGCCCAAGTCCCCGTCTCATCCTGGCTCACAATCTCAGCTGCCCTGCTCGTCGAGCTGGTTTCGAATATCTCCACACCCTTGAGATACGTCGAGACGAAGGCATTGCACTGTCCAAAGGCCTGAGGATGCGAGTAGAGCCTCTTGAGGTGATGGAGTCGGCTGAGCGGCTTAGATCGCGGCTCAGATGGATTCGGATCCGTGGCCGTCGGTGTGCATGTTCCCGAACCGTCATTCGTTTCGTCCAATCTGCTGTTTGGATCTTTCCGGCCAAGCAAGCAGTGGTGGACGTCGACAAAGATTTCGCCCTCGACAGTAATATCACGGTATCGACCGTCTCTGTCGGCCAGATTATCCAGAGTAAAGACGACGGAGCCATTGGTGGAGTTCTCAAAGGGCACCACACCGGCCGTGACCTGGCGATCTTGAACTTCATCAAAGACGTCTAGGTTGACAGGGCAGAAAGACTAGGTCAGACGAGGAAAAGGTACGCAATATGAATGCAGGCGAGATGGGAGACTCGGATTCGACAAGGTAAGGGAGAAAGGGAGGGGGGAAGGAGGGGTGAAGAAGCTCGGAGCGAATGATGATTTACCATCTATGGTGCTGGTCGGTCTCAATTCCCACTTTTCCTCGGGAAAGACTTGACGGACGGCCTGTATGAAAATGAGCCGATGACACTTGCAAAAAAAATCACAAAAAAAATCACTTCAAAGAAGTCGCCGAGAAGTCCCATCTGTGAGCAGCCGTCGTACCTGGTGCGAATAGGAAGCCACAGGCCCCAGGAAACTGACGACAGGTTTCGCTTCTGATGCCATCATCCCTCCAGCGTCTATTGATACCCGCAAATATTTTGGTATTCAGAGACGCTCCGAGCGAGGTCGCCGAGTCGTCCTCAACGCCCGAGAGCCCTTTCGGCAATTGGAGATGTGAGATGAGGCCTCCAGAGCGAAATGTCCACGTCAGATCCGCTTCAGCTGCAGCAGCGAAGCGCAATCAAGACCGAGTCCCAGCTCTGCTACTCCGGAAACGCCGACACCAGTAGAGATACAAGTTGCGATGGTTGAAAGATGACTTGCGTCGCGACAAGGGCTGCGCAGTCGACGCCAATAGAATTGTCGTGGTCTCCCACTAACACCTGGCCCCGGATGTGTGGGCGAGGCGTCGCTTGGCAAGGGTTAACAATGTACAAGAAAAATGCCCTTTTTTTTTTGGTGAGCGGGGCAACTGATATTGCCAAGGATCCATCATCCCATTGGAGATTGAGGTCCTGACAAGGCGAGGGAAGTTTGTGGAGCGCAGATGCCTTTTTGACGTCGAGGAAAATGCAACGCTGATTTCAAATTCAAATTCATGTGGTGCTGTGCATCATCATGTTGTGCAGTGTTTGCCAAATATAACCCGAATTATTTCAAATGAGACGTCCGTGGTAGTAAGCCATCAAGGCACGAGTAGAGTGGGATGACAACAGGCAACGTCCCCGACATCGTCCCTAGATTTGACGTGTACGCCAGACGATGAGAGGAAGAAAAAAGAAGGGAAAAAAAAGAACGCTTGCTCAGACCGTCCTCTCAGCATGCACACGAACTCAAAGAGCTCAATGTTTCGGCACTGCCCCGAGACATACAGGGCACATGTGTACAGACACGTTGTGCATGTCGGGTCGGAAGTTGGATGGGCGGCACAGGGCATTTTTGCTGCATTTTTGCTGCATGATACTCTTGATGAATCTACGGCTGCGGCGGTGGTTTAAGAACAAAGGGTGGCAGATTCCGACACCCTGGAGCCAGCAAGCGTACTGTATGTACAGTATCAGCTTGCTGCCGCGCGCTCATCTTTTCCCAATTGCGTGCCTCGGCCTGAGCTTCGGCCTCGGAAGACGGGCGACTTCGGGAACAGCTTCGGCTCCCAAATGTTTTCTGCCAGCTTCTCACAAGGTCCTGAAACAAATGGCTCGTATTGTGGCGGAGCTGGCGTCGAGCCAGCTTGCTGACCTCGCCATGCGTGGTTGATTGGCTTGCTGCCATTATCCTAGAACAAGGATGATCCACTGGCGGGATATTTCCGTGTTTGCCGTATCACCATGTCATCATGAACACGAAGTCAAAAGGATCTCTTCTGGGTGTCCTCTGGGTGCTCCCACTCAAATGATGACTTTGATCTGTTGAAGAGTGCCCTGGTAGTATTTATCTGTTCCAACAGAGCGGTGCTCATGGGGCCATTTATGGAGAATCTCGGCCCGAAGTCGTATCAACTTTACCGGGGGACGGAGACACGTCATTTGGTTTCTTTGTGGTAAACCACGCAAGTCAGCAAGTTGAAGTGGCGGTGTCGAAGACATCACTTCTCAAGGCCGCTCTCTCTCGAGTCTGATGAGAGTTTCGAGAGGGATGGGTAGTCTGTGTATCATTGATGCAGCTTAATCACTTGGCGTCACGAGGAAACACTTTGTTGAGGCCCATGATCGTACGATGACTAGGTGCAGAGTCATGCAAGCGGCATCGTTCACAAAGGCCCCGTCGTCGTTGCATAGAGTTTGCAGAAGAATCTCGGAAAGCATTGTCACAGCGCGCGGGAGTCCGGACGTTTTCAACGCCAGACCGACCCCAATTACAATCGGAACTCCGGAATCATGACCCAAGATCAAACGAAGCAGGCAATTCGAATGAAGCAACCAGCGGTAATGCTGTGGCGTCTGCGACATGGGAAAATTTTTTCGTCGAGTCGTGTTGCCCAAAGCGTCTAGCTGCAAGGCGCACCAACTTATTGTTCGCCTCTTTGTCCGGACTACTTGCCCCCGCCCTGCTCACGCCCTGCTCACGCTTTGCTCACTCTCTGCTGACGCTTTGCTCACTGACCTCAAGCATCCTTCAGCCAGCTCACGATGTCGAAACGCGGTCCGTTTCACCTGGAGGCGTGTCGAGGGGGGGGGGGCCATGACGGTGAGGCTAGCCCTAAACGGCCAAGCAGCTCGAGGCCAGCGGGGTCAGAAGTGGAGACAGGGGTCTTTGGTCCCGCGCATTTGTGGACCGACTTTGGACGACGATGATTTTCAACCCAAAACCAGCCCCATGTCAAGGCGCCCGCTGGTCGCCAATTGATGAAGGTGGGAGGGGAAAGAGGAAGAAGAAGAAGAAGAAGAAGAAGAAGAAGAAAAAGCGCCGGAAACGAGATGAGCTCGCGCTAGGCGCAAGGCAGGAGCCTGCCAGCCAATGGAGAAGAAGGGTCACAGAAAAAGGAAGAGAAAGAGAAAGAGAAAGAGAAAAAAGAGGAGATGGCGACGAGATGAGCGCGAGCCCATCGCAATCATCTTTGCCCGTGTCATGCAAAGAGGCGTCGATGTTGATAAAAGAGTCATCAAACGATGTTACACTTTGCGAGTCCGGTCGCGACACCTGGTCATCTATTCTTGGAACAATGATTCGCTGGCCATGCACGAGGCCTCCATTGCGGGATGCTCACCTCTTGGACCAAGTTTGTTCCGGGGCGCATTCTGTCATGGCAGAGCAGCAAGGACTCTCCCGGTTGACCACGTCATTGTGCCTTTGTTTCAATACTCATCCATGATATTCTTGATTGGCCAAGTTCATGCCGCAAACCGAGGGGGCAGACACGGCCACGATCTCGATGTTTGATCGGAAGAGTTGCGGCGTGGAGGTCGCAGGCGTCGTCGCAGATGAAGCAAGATGATGAAGGCGAGCAAAGGCTTGGTGCAGCCCTTGGGCCAGCCCCGTCGTTGGGCGTGCGTGAGCGGACTGATTTGGCATGGTGTTTTATGTTCATTGCCGCTAGGTCTACGTTGCCTGTGGGGAGAACAAATGCGGAAAACTCACACGCAATCGCCGACTGGACCAATGTTGGTTTGGCACTGCTGCGTCGTGGCAAAGACAAAAGGTCAAGGTGGTCAGCAATTGCTTTGAATGGACGGGCTGCGCTGGGCTGGCCGTGTATACCGCCTTTTCGCCTTTTGGATTCATGTTGCATTGGGGTCTGGATGCCTGGATGCCTGGATGCCTGGATGCCTGGATGCCTGGATGCCTGGACGTTTGGTTGTCTGGATGTCTGGACGTCTGGATGTCTGGATGACGTCCAGTGTTTGGTTTCGCCAAGGCATGGTGCTTCCATCCATCGAGAAGGCTTCCATGCCAGGCCCTAGGCCGAGGCCCATGTCCAGACCCATGCCGGCGCCTGCTTCCTTGCTTGCACGTGGTGGTTCCGATGCATCCGTTGCCGCCCTCTCCCCCAAAGCAGAGGAGGAGGATGGATGACGAGAGACGGAGTGGCGGAATAGCGGAATGGAAACCAAAACGTGGCGGAAGGGGGGGTGAGACGGAGATAGTAACTCCTTTGGCAGAACTGCCCGAGAGACAATAGGAGCCTAAATGCTGCTTCAATGCTCGAGATGGTGAACCCGTGAATGCGTTGAATATGTGTGGCAGGTAATCTAGTGGGGAATGAATTGGTATTGTTGCGCAGATTGGACTCTTTTTTTTTTCCTATTCGTGCCTGTTGAAATTTCCATCCGTATTACTTCGCGGTGCACGTCCGTCATGGTGAGTTTCAGCTTCTCCTTTATATGATTGCAGGGGTGGTCCTGCCTGAAGTCCCTGAAATGCCCTCGACCAACCACGACTTCTGACCTCGCCGCCCAAGGAACACCACGGAGCACCACGGAGCCGTTGCGGAGCGAGTAAAGACCAAGTTCGTGTCTATAGTGGTGTACATGTACGTGCCTACGTGCCTACGTGCCTCTATCTCTGCCGCTCGGCGCACGCGGCTCCCCCTCCAGCAGCTAGTCCAGTGGCTCCCCTCCTCAGCCCCCGGTCGCTATTGTTTTGCATCTGCTCTCTCGCCTGCTGCCCACTCCGAGTCGGCCCCTGTCATCCTACGTCCGGTCGATTCGTGCTCCCTTTTAATTCATCGTCTACCGCCCCCTCCATGGCCATGCGATGCACCTTGTCATCCTCGACTGACGCCCGCTCCTTCCCAAGCCGGGCTTGCATCGCAGCCTGGAGTTGTCGACCTATTCGTACTCGAGAAAGACACGATTGAAAAGGCACCACACGCCGCCTATTGCTATTCCACGATTTCCTCCCCGCGGCAAAGCCCGACTTCGTTGGCCACGCGACCCGAGAGCCCATTTCCTGGTCGTTGCTGCAACGTCCCTGTCAGACCCTTCACACGTTTCAAGCCATCATGGCTCTGCTATCGTCCAAGTCGCCGTTTCCCCCGGCCCTGGCCACCGCCAACATCACGGCCGGCGCCAGTCTTCCTCCAGCTTTGCCCGCGGCCAGAAGACCTCCTTTGATATCAAGCGCCAGCCAGAGTTTTGCCAGTCCCACAGAATCCGATTCTTCGAGTGCCGAGGGCGCCGACTCGGTCAAGCATTGGGACGAGGACCACGTCTGCGATTACTTGCGCAGCGTCAACTGCGGCGACTACGAAAAGATCTTCCGCAGAAACCACATCAATGGGGAAAATCTCCTCGAGATGGACAAGGACGTCTTGAAGGAAATGGGCATCGACAAAGTAGGGGACCGCGTGCGCTTGTTTCTGTGCATCAAAAAGCTGCGCACAAAAACGTATGCAAATCAGAAGAAACGAAACAGGGTGAGTTCAAAGTCAAGTCTTTAGGAAAATTTGCCTCTTGCTGCGTCTTCTTTATGCGCCACATGACTGACTTCTTCAACGCTTTGCAGGATTCGTATTCGGTTCTCGGCGCCTACGCATCTCTCGCTTCATCAGCCAATGTTTCTCCCCAAACTGCCGCCATGCCACGCTCAGCCCCCGCCGCGTCCGTAAATCGTCGATATTCACGACAGATTGACATGCCAGCTCCGTTGGAAACAGGTCAGTCGCCTAGACATGAAGCTGTGCCCGTGCCCGTGCCTTTACTTGGGCAATGAAACGCTGACATATCCTCCTCTCCCCCGGTGCAGCACGTCAAGCTCGCTTCCCTGCCGGTGTCGGCTACGTCAGCAGCGTCGGTCAGAGCCAGCCGTCAAGGCAAGGGTCAACATCAGAGCTGTCCACATCGAACCGACTGGCATATTCGCATACGCGCAACGCGTCCAGCATGGACGGCTCCTTAATGGCTGCGCTGCCGCATGGCCAAGGTGTCATCCGGGTCATCTCCACCGGCGGCGTCACCAAGGTCGTCAAGATTGCCGACTGCAACACGTGCGCGGACGTGATGCGAGTCACTCTTCGCAAATTCGCGCTGCGCGAAGATCACGAGAGAAACTACTGCTTCTGGGTCCTGACCGGCATCGACCCCGATCCTTCTCAGTGCAAGCGACTCGGCGACACGGAGCTGTGGCGCATCATCAAGGACCAGAGGCGCCCCGAACGCAACCGGCTCATCCTGCGTCGGGTGCCGGCCGGGGAGCCAGGTGAATCAGAGCTGCATCGCGCTGCGGCCATTGCCATGGAGGAGGAGCAGCAGAAACACACCAAGGCCCTCGAGTCTGTGGACAAGCGGAGCCAGCTCAAGGTGCAAAAGGTTCTGGGAGAGAACTGGGACGACCAGCTGCAGCAGCCCCTGTCGCCCGTGCTCTTCCAGCATAGAGAGAGGAACCTGGCCGAGCTTCCAAGGGAAAGGGACGCCGAGAGGACGCCGATGCTAGACGCCCGGGCTGTGCAGCGCCGAAAGCTACGCCAATTTGGTGGCCTTCGACCTCCCAGCGAACTCATCGCGTCCGACCTCACGTCGTACTTCCCCGACCATCGCCGAGAGGACATTGACCGCACCGCACGCATGTCCATGAGACGGTCCACCCGGCTGAGCAAGGTCAACAGCCGGCTTAGCGTGGCCAGCAGCATCAGCCTGGCGTCCAGCGTGCAGGACGCACCTCCCATCCCCACCATCGCCGACTCGTGGCTCAGCGGCGCGGCGCATGTTGCCAAGGTTCGGCCGCGCGACTCCCAGGGCCGCGGCACATCGATCTACAGCAGGAACTCGATCGCCTCGTCGTCGCTCGACACCCTGCAGGAGGAGTCACCGATGGAGCCCGACCGGAAGTCGTACGTGTCCTTCACCACGGAAAGCGGAGATGACACGACGCCCGTCGAGTCGGCGTCGGTCAGTGTCGTTCACGCAGACGGCACCACGTCCAACTCGAGCTATTTCGACGGCGACGGCTCGACGGGGTCGGGGTCATTCCATGATATTCGCCAGGCGCTCACCAAGGACGGAGACGAGGTTGACGAGGAGCTCGAGAGCTTCCTGGCGGGTGAGTCGTGGGACGACAACAAATGGATGAAGGGCGCCCTCATCGGCAAAGGTTCCTTTGGGTCCGTGTACCTGGCTCTGCACGCCGTGACGGGCGAGCTTCTCGCCGTCAAGCAGGTTCAGACGCCGGCGCCCGGCGCGACGGGACAGAGCGAGACGCGCAAGCGAGGCATGATTGAGGCTCTCAAGCGTGAGATGGGGCTGCTGCGCGACCTGCGCCATCCCAACATCGTGCAGTACCTTGGCTGCAGCTCGTCGGCCGACTACCTCAACATCTTTCTGGAATACGTTCCCGGTGGCTCCGTCCAGACGATGCTCAACTCGTACGGTGCGCTGCCGGAGCCTCTGGTCCGCAGCTTTGTCCGTCAGATCCTTATGGGCCTCTCCTATCTCCACGGCCGCGACATCATCCATCGCGACATCAAGGGCGCCAACATCCTCGTGGACAACAAGGGCACCATTAAGATCTCAGATTTCGGCATCTCCAAGAAGCTGGAGCAGTCGCACCTCCTAGGCAGCGTCAAGAACAACAAGAACCGCCCGTCGCTCCAGGGTTCTGTCTTTTGGATGGCCCCCGAGGTGGTCAAGCAGACCGAGTACACGCTCAAGGCCGACATTTGGTCCCTCGGCTGCCTGGTCGTCGAGATGATGACGGGCAACCACCCTTTTCCGGATTGCAGCCAGCTGCAGGCGATTTTCAAGATTGGCGGAGGAACCGCGTCTCCGTCGATTCCCGACCACGCCAGCGAGGAAGCGCAGAGTTTCCTCCGCCAGGCCTTTGAGCTAAATCACGACCTGCGGCCTAGTGCGGATGAGCTCATGCTCAGTCCGTTTCTGTCTCACATGACATGAGGGGGTTGCCTGGTGCAGGCTCGTGTGTGCGCAAAACTTGGTTTTCTTCTTTTGCTCTTTTCCTCTTTTATATTTCTCAAATCAGGGCAGTGAACTTACCCGTCTCTGCGGATGGGCACCATAGCGCAGGGCGTGAAAAAATTTTCTTTCCCCTTTTTTTCTTTCTTTCCCTCTCTCTTCCTATTTTCTTCTTTTTTTTTAAAAAAAACAAAACACGCATCCTGGTATAATCGGTCTCACACACACACACACACATTTGATTGCCAGGAGCAAAGGAATCAGCATGGGATGATTGAGGATTTTTTTTCTTCTTCTCTTCTCTTGACTTTTGGATCGGAGTTTCATGGAAATACATTTAGCCAGGCGTTTACGAGACGAAGCGACAGCCACGTGCAGGAACAAGGGCTGTGACGAACTAAGTCTATAGGAAATGTATACTGTAGCAGACAAGATTCGTATCCAATGACGTATGGAATCTTTTCAATTGCTTTCATCACAAGGCCATTAATAAATGCGTGAAAGATTGAGATGAAACCTCTCGCGTGCGTATAGTGGTGTGGAACCTCTTTGTCAGGAGAATAGAGCGATAAGATGCATGTGAGCAGCAACGGATGAATCAAGGCAAGTTGAGAGGGGCCGGCTGAGCCTGCCACGGAGAGAGACCTGTTAGTTGGGTTTGGAGTTAAAAACCAGCTAGTATGTACTGCATGTACTATGTCTTACTCCTTCTTCTGATAGTTTACCCTAGATTCTCCTTTTTCAACCCTGTCTCTACGCAGTATAAGCTTCTCGGAGCATCAAGAATAAATATCAAGATTTTTTTTTCTCGTGGACGGACCTGGCATGAACAAGACTGGACGTGATAAATCATGTTCAAAGGAAAACAAAACCCCCCACGCCATGCTTCTCAGTACAACAACTCCTTGCTGCCAAAGTCTCCAGACATCAAATGCACATTTCTGCAATTTGCCACCCTAGATGGGACAGTCGTCGATATTATCCTGCCAAGCGATTCTGGCATACGGTAACAAAACGTCCTGAGACGAAAACGTATCGTTGATATAAGCATGAACCATGTCGGCGGTGAAATCAGATCCTAGTATCTGCAATACACGTTTCTGGATGCTGCGAGACAGACAAAGAATCAGGATTGAGATTGGAGCTATGGATTAGAAACTAGAATTCAAAACAAAGAATGAGGAGGAGAGAAGGGGAAAAAGACACGTACAAGTCAAAGAAAATGACGTCAACCTTGTCGGGGTCGCTTCCGTCCTCGGGAAAAGATGCTCTGGCCTCCCAGAATCCGGGAATTCGGTAGTTTGGAATCTGGGAATGTTCCGTGTCGTCACCTATGTACGAGGATCTCAGTAGAGGCGCTTTTGCAAAAAGATCCTTGATTCTGCACCGAGTTTTGCGCAAAAAAAAAAAAGGCATTGAGAGCTGACCGTCACTCCCAAAGTCGTCCGTCGTCACGTAGCCCGGAACAACGGCCTCTTGCCGGCGGATAACGTCTTGAACGGCACTCATGCTACCGTGGGCCATGTATCCAAGTGTGGGATTCGTACACTCGTCAGGATTGGGAACGGGAAGGCGCATCGAGGCATAGCGCTTGGCAGGAGCGCCCTTGTTCAGTCTGTCGTGGATTTGGAGATCCCTTAGCTTCGCCGTCCCGATTCTTCGTAAGCCAAGGAAGGGTGCGGGAGGACATAGATACATACTGCGCGGTGATAGTGGACGCTTGCTCAAAGGGAACGTCGGCGATGTAATGGAAGACGTCCCTGAACGGGGACACGATGAAGTTGTCATCAAAAGTAAAGGGGCCTTTGTGCAAATCAAACCTAATCACACCCGTGTTGCCCACAATGATGCGCGATTTGTCTTTTCTCGTTTCGTTGAGCACAACAGCCGACACCGCGGGGACCATGACTCCGGGGAAGATATTGCTGCTGTCTGTGAAGGGGACGCAGTTGGTGCAGTAGCTCTGCGGAGCACAGCCGTGTACTTGGCCCAGCTTCAGCTCCTGTCGCAGACTGGTGATGTCGCCCGTAACTCGCTGGCCCGAGTGATAATCGTAGCTCGCTTCAGTCTGCTTGACGTGGTAGATGAACGTCTTGCGATTCCAGTCCAGATATCGCCGCGCGTAGACAAAGGGGGATCTGGATTTGGACGTGGACGTGGACGTGGACGTGGACTTGGCGCCTCCTATGGCAGGCCGAGACGGGTTCGGCACGCCGTGCGGGTTCCTGACGCCCTTGAAGGCACTATTGTGAGAGTCGAAGCCCGACATGGACGTCCAGCCCAGCGTCTCACAGTAGCGGCCGGCCTCGAAGCCCACGGCATTCTCATCATAGACGACAAAATCGCGAATGTGCGTGTGTCCACCGAGGACTTGGATCGGTTTCTTGGGGTGAACGGCGCGAATGGCATCAATCACGGTCTGAAAGGTGCTCACTGGGTCGCTTGTGCGAACGGGATTGTGACCGAGAAGAATGTAGAGGTCGACCGGATCCTTGGACGCGAGCATCTGCTCGAACCAGCTCTGCTTGACCATGTCCTCGGCTTTGATGACCTGAGATGCGTTTGAATTCCCTGGACGATCGTATCAGACGCTGATTCTTCCCCCTTCCCCCCATCCTCACTCTTAGAGAGATTTGGTCGGCGCCATCACTTGCCAGTAAAGTCAAAGAGCACGCCAAAGGCCATGATGCGAAGCCCCTTTGCCGTGGTGAAGTAGCGATGCGTCACGCCCGGGTATTCATACCGGGCCGTCTCTCGATTGAAAATCTTGACGTTGGACGTGACGTACCTGTCTCCCCATTTCTTGGCATACTCGTCAAACATTTGATATGCAACCTCTGACACGTACAACTCGTGATTGCCTGTCCCCCCTGAATGTCAGCAAAGTGAGCATCAGGATCGAGAGAAGCCGATCGGAACTGACCTATCGTCAACAAGTCATAGTCAATCTCGTCGAAAATGGGCATCGACCTGCTCGCGTCCAGCTTCGTGGCATCGGAGAGGCCGGTTCCGTCATGGAGATCGCCCGTGTCGACGAGGAGGAGATCAACACCCATGTTTTCGGCTGTCTGCTTCATCCGACGGCTAAAGGTGACAAAGTCGCCCCAGTCAGCGCCGTAGTTTTGCTCCTTCAGATGGCCTTCGAGCCATCCGTGGGTGTCGGTCTGCGTTGCTTCTCAGTCCCAATTACCTTCACTTGCTTTCCAATCCCCCCCAGCCTGTTCCAGACATGGTAACGTACCGTGTGAAGAAAATTGAGCTGGCCCCATTCAAGAGGTCTTTTTGGCCCATAGCTGGCGTCGAGAGCGCCAGGCTGCATCCGTTTCACTTGGCGAACATGCTGGGCCCGGTTGATCGGTCCGTAGCAGTCGCCGTCACCGCAGGCAATCACGCCGGCAATCACGCCGGCAATAAGAGAAAGCGGCCTGACCATGGCAGAATCGGCCGTGACCCTGGAGTAATTTGACTGGCACTAGTGATTGATGTATGATGTAGATGGGTGATCGTCGGCGCTGAGTCTCAGTCAGGACACGGAAAAGACAAAACAGGCGCATAGGTCGGCCGGCTTGGGACGAATACCAGGAACGGGATGATGGATCGATTTATGCTTCCGACGAGACGGTATCATTGCCGTCGCTGCCATGTTGCTCCCCGCTTTGGAGATCTGAACATCAGCTGAAAAACTCGGTCTCAGGGCCAATGCAGCGTTGCGTTTCCCTTAGATCTGCTCCGCTGCCAGTCAGTCAGACCCCGGTTCGCATGAAGAGTCCCCTGCCTTTGCAGTGCAGAGCATCATGACAGCTGTGCATGTGACGTACTGTATGCAGCTGTTGATGAACGGAAGTAAGTGGTTGGTTGATTGTCCGGTTACATTGACATGTCCGCAGCCCGCGCGGCCTAGTGCCAGTCCTTTATTGACTTGATATAGATTATGTAATTTTTCGTATAGATACTAGGTATTCATCTTGTTCTCGCGTTTGTACAATTATTCCTTCCCGTGTTTATTTATTCCAGCTAAGTGAATCGCGCTAGCAGCTGGGCTAGGGCATTTCCGATACGAACTAGTCCGCAGTTCCTGCCAGATGCCGTTTGCCCCGCCCAAGAGACGTCGAACACGACGTCATCAACAAGGGCGGCACATGCAACGATCAATCAATCAATCACTCCATTTTCCTGCTGCAGGCTGCAAGGAACAAGCGACAGCCAAACGCCGTCGAGCTCTGAGAACGGCCGAATGTGCAAGACAACATTATGCTGGAAGGTTTTTACGAGGGACAGGCATTTTCTTCTACTTCTCGCCAACTCCTTCTTAGCATGCCTTCTTCCGACCACCTGAGAAGAAACGCCGCAAACCCCAATTTCTATGCGTCACCATGAGATCACCACTATTAGGCCTTATCCACATCTTTCTGGCTGGCCATGACGCCATGTCCGGAAATGTATAATAGAGAGCTGCTTCAGCCTTCGACATGGACTCTGACTTCATAGTAAATACAAATCGATGCAACTGGAAATCAATTGCTCATCATCATTTCTTCCCTCTTCAAGGAAATAGCGAAAATCGAGTTGTGCCACCGCAGAAATGTCCAGCCAAAGAGTGATTTTGATGGGGACTGCCGGGATAGCACTCCTCACCGGCACATTCTACGCCACACGAGGCTCAAAGAGCGACACCCAAATCGCCCGGGATCGAGCTCAGTCGAAGCGCGAACTCGGGCTCAGTGGTGCCGGCGTCGGGGGTAACACCATCACCGGAGGTCCAGAGGCGCTGCCGCACCGCCCTGACAAAGACCCCAACCGCACCACAGGCACCACGGCCGAATCGAGGGACAAGCTGCCGTCCGGGGGAATCGGCGGAGGAGAGGGCGCGGGCGGCTCGAGTGCTCGCAAGACAGACTTTTTCTCAGCTGGCCTTGGGTCCGGTTCGTCGGGCCAAAAGTCGAGTCAGGCACCTCAAGGGGTAAGGGTGCTCTCATTAGTCTGCTTCGCAGTCTCTCATCTCGCGGTTCCCAGAGCGCTGAAGAAGCCACTGCAGGGAAACAAGACCGATGCGAAGCCGCCGACGGGAAACTCGAAGAACAAGACATCCGAAAAGTCGGGATGGTTCGGCTCCTTCAAAGGCTCTGGACCCGGTAAATCCACCATGGAGAGGCACGAAGAGGCTGGCCTGCACAACACAAGGGACATAAGTCAAATGGGATCCGAGCTCCCTTCCAAGAAGGGCCCGGTTGCCTCAAACTAGTTTGGGCTTGTTGCGCTGCACTGACTGAGGTGAAGGAGTGCCTTGCTACTTCGGTCGAACGAGTAGTCTCTGCAATGTGTAAGGTAATACAATTCCATTCTGATGCGCGTGATCTTCAGAAGAGTTGATTTACGGGATTCTGTCAAGGATCTTCTCATTAATAGAAACAAGGACGGCGAATCAAAACATCACGTTGAGTTTAAGATCATTTATGAGGCATTTGTCACATAATTGATTCATTTACTCCTTTACAAGGTCTTGGGGTTATTTGTATTCTTATTTTTTCCAGAGTAGAGGGATGATGATGAAAGATCAAAAAGTATTACATGGTAAATCATTCGAACACACTCATTTCATTTTTTTTTCTTAAAGATTGTCAATTGTCATGTGCATGCATCATCACAATTGTTACTACAGGCATATTGATATTTCCTGACAAGATGAATAGTCGAAGCGACCCGAGCGACACGGGTCTCTCCTCTCTCAAGCTCGATGTTTCCCAGACGTCAAAAGCCACTTTTACTCGCTCTTGTGGAAACGTACGATCCAAGGGTGCCCGACCCCATGCACAACAGCCCTCGAGGTAAATTACCTCAAGCCAGGGTCCCAAGGGTAGAACTCATATTAGTATCATTATATCCCACTGGAACCCACCGAAACCTGGCAAACAAGTTCTGGCAGGTGGATCCACCAAACTCGGACTTTCTTGACAACCTCTGACGTCCAAGTTCCGCTTACTACACCGGTGAGAGAAAATTAAACAAGCTTTTATGTCTCTTGCTTGAAGGAATCGCAGTGTGCTTTCTGTCAACGAACAAAGAAAGCCTGGCCCGGCCAGTGACCCAGGCTGAGGACAGTTGCTCAACCGACCCTTGCATCATGGCCAGGAGGGCGCCAAAAAAAGAAGGGAAAGGGAAAATGAAGTCTCGTTGGCGGATGGGGCATTATACCCTCGGAGGAGCCAGGGGACCACCTGGAGCTTCAGAGGGAACCATGGCCGGGAATGAAACTGCTTGCTTGCTCCCGTTTTCTACTCTGTTTTGTTTCGGTTGCGTAAAGGTGGAAAACATTCTCGTGACTCGAAGCCCATCATTGGGGTAACATCATTACTTCTCAGACTCTGTGCAACGTCTGCTGCCTTGTATAGCCGTGAAGTATTTGACGTTATCTCGTACGGGCAATGGCATTGCCTACTTCACTCCTCTGGTTCCTGCTGCTGTGCAATGGAGGAGCTGTTGCCGATCTCGCCCCAATCAAGGCCAAGGTTGGTTATTCGGGAAAAGAGCTACTCTTGATGAAAACTTACCCGAAAGTGACAGTTGATGACATGCTCATGACTCTACAGGGATCCAAATTCTTCAAAGCGGATGGCACCCAATTCTTCATCAATGGCGTGGCGTACCAGCAGCAGGTGGGAGCAGCGGGCGCCATCAGCAAACAGTCCACTGGCTATATCGATCCTCTGGCCGACGAAGCTCTTTGCAAGCGCGACGTTCCGCTGCTCAAGGAGCTGGGAACAAACACGATCCGAACCTATGCCATTGATCCGACCGCCGATCACTCAGCCTGCATGAGACTCCTCCAGGACGCGGGCATCTACGTGATTTCGGACCTCGGCGAGCCAAACCTCTCCATTAATCGACAGGACCCCCAGTGGAACAGCCAGCTATTCACCCGTTACAAGAACGTTATTGACGAGCTGGCGCAGTACCCTAACGTAATTGGCTTTTTCGCCGGCAACGAAGTCAGCGACCGGGAAAACACGACTGGCGCCTCGGCCTACGTCAAGGCGGCGGTGCGTGACACCAAAAAGTACATCAAGGACAATGCCAACATCAAGCGCTGGATAGGAGTCGGATACGCCGCCAACGATAAGAGCGAGATTGTCAAGGAGGCGTCCAAGTACTTTGCCTGCGGTGTCGCAGAGGATTCGGTTGACTTCTGGGGCTACAACATCTACTCTTGGTGCCTGGAGAGCACCATGCAGCTATCGAGCTATGAGAAACACGTCGAAGAGTATCGGAATTATCCAGTTCCCGTCTTCTTCGCCGAATACGGCTGCAACCAGCCCAGCGGCGCCGAGGCACGCATTTTCCAAGAGACCGGCGCGCTGTACTCGGATCAGATGACGGGCGTCTTTAGCGGTGGTATCGTGTACATGTACTTTCAGGAGGAAAACGACTATGGTTTGTCTTCTTCTTCTTCTTCCCCACGAGACTCACAAAACTCCACGATGCTGGGACGTGACACTGACCCCCAAGGCCTGCAGGACTCGTCAAAGTCAGCAACGGGCAAGCGCAGAAGATGAAGAATTTTGAGGCCCTTAAAACAGAAGTGCTCAAGGCCCAGCCCAAGGGCGCCGACATGGCCGCGTACTCCCCTTCCGGTTCGACGCCCGAGTGTCCCGCCGTGTCGAGCAACTGGTCAGCCAACAGTCTGCTTCCGCCTACGCCTAATGAGTCGCTCTGCCGGTGCATGGTCAGGACCCGCACGTGCGTGCCCAGAAAGGACCTCTCCAAGGAAAAGTTCGGCGACATATTTAGCTACGTCTGTGGCAAGGACAAGAGCGCATGCGCCGGCATCATGGGAGACACCAAGACCGGCGTCTTCGGCGCGTACAGCATGTGTGACGAGGAGGCAAAGCTCGCCCACGTCCTTGATGCCTACTACAAGAATCAAAAGAGCCAAGCGTTCGCGTGTGACTTTGGTGGCTCGGCAATGATTCAGACACCGGAAAGCGAGAGCTCGTGCGAGACGGCTCTTGCCGAGGCGACTTCCAAGGCAGATCCCAAGAAGAGTGACGCTGCTTTTAGAGCAACGGGTTTTTGGCTGCTGGTTCAGGTAGCTGTGGGAGTGTATCTTGTGCAAGCGCTCGGCGAGCAGACACTTTTGTTTTGAGCATCATAGGCCGTTTCCAAAGTCAGTGCACCGGAGGTGCATGCTTACTTTTGGGTCAAGTGTTGGATTAAGGGATTTTGACAATTCTCGGGTCGACATGGCAGTTTTGCTGGGATTTGCTGCGTGAAATGCAGACGAAACTGCTGTTAGTTGCAATAGGATACGCGCCTGCCTTTCGACAGGAGAATGCCGACGTAGGATACGAACAAGTTCCTTATCGCAGGACAATTTCATGCAACAAGGCGTTCTTGACCAAAAAAAAAAGACCAGTATAGACTTCTGAAACCACACCGCTCCCGCCTTGCGAGAGAAATTGAGCAAAACAATCGGCGACGACCCGCCCATCTGCCCCGCCTCGAGCCGCTCTTGCCACTTGCGGAACATGAATGCGTCCTGGCGCCTGCCATTGGGCGACGGACCCGGAAGCTAGCGGCAGTGGAGAGAGGCTGCCCCGCTCCCTCTCTGGAATAAGCACGCTGTAGCATCGCATTGGCAGCGCTGGTCTGGTCGGTCATTCTTGGCCGTCGTCAGCTGTTGCCTTGATTCTAAAATGCCTCTTTCCTTTATTGCTCGCAGCAGCGTCATCGATTCAAGGATCACGATCCAAGTTTCTATTTGTAGCTAGTTCCCTCCCGAGGCCGCTTCACTTGCAGTATTTGACTCGACACCCACACTCGTCTTACTCTTGTTTCTCGAATTCGTTAGTTTGCATCAACTCAGTCTCCACCATCCAGCTGCTCGAACCGTCACTGAAACAAAGTCATTGTGCAGCAATTTGGCATCCTGCATAGCTTTCTTTCACGAAAGAAAAATCCACAGATTCATCCTCGTCATGCGTATCCCGGCCTTTGAACAGGTCGCCACTGCTGGCTTGGCCATCACCAGCCTCCCACTTGGTATGTCCCTTCACCAGAGCAACTGCTCCCCCCCCCCCCTCCCCTCCCCGGCTTGCAGGCTGACTTGACTAAACTCCTCCGTTTAGGCGGCGACACCGTCACCAAGGGCTCCGTGCTCGACTTCGCCGTTGAGAAGTGCCTCGACGGCGATGGCAACGTGCGCTGCTCAAAGCCCTTCACCGTCTCCAAAGACGACTGCTACCGGATTGAGTGGTCGACCGACGGAAGTCTGTCTCATACTACTGTCGAGGTTCGGGATGCTGGCAGCGGCGAGCTGGTCTTTTATCGCGATACAGATGGCGAGTGGAAGCCGGAAAAGGGTGAACTCGTGTACCTCGACTTCAAGCCCAAGATTTGGAAGACTGGCAATGACACCGTTGACTACGAGGTGAAGAAATGCAGCAAGGAACAAGAGCTTTAGTAGGCCTGGTGTCGTGTCTGTGTACATTACGCTGTTGAGAATGACTCTCCTTTTTTTTTGGTGGATTCTGGGGTATGTTGGAAGTGCCCGTAGGTGACTGGTAGTCGATCCGAATGAAAAAAGTGAACCCTCACGAGGTTTTTTATTTTCATTTTCCTTCTTTCTAGCCAAGACCCTCTTGTGAATTCATGCCTTCACTGTACAAGGGACCACAAAGATAAAGGTCGTCCGTACTGCATCTACACACTGCATCGCAATTTGGCAGACGGATTGACAGATGTAAATTGACGCCAAATCTTCGTTGTTGAAATTCGGAATCCACCCCCAGAGAAGATCACGTCGGACAATATGGCTGCCAAAGACAGCTGATATTCCTCGAGCTAGTCAGCAACGCTCGCATCCCACGGAAGCAAGGCATCATCTCCAAGCCTGTCCTTGATGAGCTTCTGGCTGAGCCTCCACAGGTCCGCACCAAGCCTCGCATCCGATGCCGTGGCGTTGAAGCGTCCCTGCTCGCCAGGATCATAAAAGTAGGCGCCATTGAGCTGATTTTGCTCTATTTCACGTGCTGTGAGGGCCCAAAGCGTGCTGTACGAGCCTTGCTCTGGGCCGCGGCTCATGGCCCGAGTGGCATACGAGATGAGTGTTCCCGTGATGCCTGGAAAAGCATTTTTCCACTGTCGCTGCATGCCAAAGTTGACCTGGGGGGGGACTCCCATTCATGCGTCAGCAGATGATTTTCGCCTCTTTTGTCTCGCATGTGGATGGATGAAATTCGAGGTTGTGGCCGCGAGATGACAGCTGCAGAGTCCTCACAATTGGTGAAACAAAAGGAGAAGCAAGGGAGAATAGAAAAAAGGGAAAAAAAAGGACGACGAAGAAGAAACATACAGCTCCAGGATGAATACTCAATGCGTAGATGGATTCGCGGGCAGGCTTGATGACGCGCTCAAACAGGCCGAACCTCATGAGCAGGATCAGGGCCAACCTGGCTCGACCGTGCAGCTCCGTCGGGCTGAGATGAGGGTTGTTCACGTCCTCCAAGGAGCGGAACTTGACGCGGGACGGGGCGACCAAATGCGTCGAGCCCGACACGGCGACGATTCGGGGCGCCGTCACGCCCGGACTCAGGTTGGTCTTTCTGATCCTCGGCCACAGCTGGTTGACGGCGTAATACTGGCCGAGGTAGTTTGCGGCAAAGAGACGCTCGATGCCGGCGTCGTCGACGGCGTACTGGTACTGGTTCGGACTCGTCCCTGCCGACAGGACCAGGTAGTCGATGCGGTCTAGGTCGCGGCGCAGAGCCGAAAAGACGACCCTGGTGTCGGCGAGGTTCCCGAGGTCGCACCGCCGCCAGCTGACGTTGGCCCAGGGGCTTTCCTTCTTGATCTGGGATACGGCGGCGTCGCTGTGCTCTTGGTTTCGATTAACGATGATGACTTTGCATCGTGCGCGGCAGAGGGCTCGGCTGACTTGGTAGCCAATCCCTTCGGCACCGCCGGTCACAATGGCCACGTGGCCGGCGAGGTTGTTCTCGGGAGGCAAGGCTTCCGGTCTGTTGGCTTTGTGAAGAACGGACGGCATGGTTTTTTTTTTCCTCCTTTTCCCTTTCTTTTGACTGTTTGTTCCTTCATCTGGTCAAGGGACAACGCTCTTTGAGAATTGCATAAGATGACTTCGCATAATGGAGTTGGATGCTAGTGCTCGTGGTTCTTTCTTTTGGTCACCACGCTATGCCTCTGGCCTCGATGGACGTTTTGATTTTAAGTTCTACTAATGCACGTCACGTCATCCATGACACGTTCATGAGTACGTACTGCCACATGCTGGAGGAGTGCTGGCCCCTCCGTACATTCCCTTGACATGACCAATTGGATTTCGCCCGGTGAGGTATGGTACGATGCAGTCCAATGAAGCCTCGCACGTAGGGACCACAAGTATTCTCTGTCGGAAGAGCACTGCCTAGGGAGAGAGCAAGAAAGATGGTACGCCAGTTGCTTGATGACCTTTTTCATGTCGTCGCTTGGGCTCAGAGCTCTCCGAGCTTCGCTCTTGCGCTGGATGGTGTTGGCCACCGGCAAAATACCGTCAAATCTGATATTGCCGTTCTTGAAACCTCAAGACCTCTGTTCCTATAGATCGTTCAACGCCAAGGTTTGGTCAATATTGCGTCGGAGCGGTGCCATGCTTCATGCCCTGCTCTACTTGTCATCGTTAGTCATGCTCAACAATACTAGCGTCGTTTGGCTTATATATTTTTTCTCTTCTTCTTCTTTCCTTTCTTCTCTTCTTCTCTTTCTTTTATTCCAGCCAGAAACACACAAAATGACACTTCACGTGGTGTGAATTTCTCTCACCAGGTGCACACAGCTCAGTAGGGCTGGGCTGGACTGGACGAGGGGCGCCAACTTCTGTGAGGAAGTTGACAAGTGATTGCCTCACACATAATTTCGATCTTCCAAGTGCTGACTGAGTTGAGCTGAGCTGGTCAAGAATGCGCCCTACCTCTCCGTGACAGTAAGCAGTTTTGAATGGAAGAAAAAATCGCCAATGACACCGACCTTGGCATGTCTGATGTACAAGAAAGGATTGGCCATACTTTATAGGCAGACCGTTGTCTGCTCATATCCCACTCATACGATCAACTGGCCAAGCAGGATGGAATTGGCTCTTCCGTTTCACGACCGTCTACTCACGAAGCGCAGTCCCGTCTTGGCTTGCCGCCGCCAAGTGCCAACGAGCGGATACGAGAGAGAGGGTGTGAGATCATGGTGATGTAATCCATTTTTTTCCCGCTCACCGACACGCACACAACAACTGGATCAGAAGGAATGCCTGTCCCTTGGAACCCAGGCCGATGAAATCGTCGTTCTGACAAATCGAAGAGGAAGAAATAGCGGGCCAATTCCTTTCTTGTTTTCCTTTTCTGGGGAGGGGAGGGGGGGAAGTTCTTTTATCGTGTTTTGTCGTGTTTTGTCGTCCACCTGTATGTATGTACCTTTGCATCGAGGACACAAACTACATTTTCGGCCTCTTCATGATCTTGTTGAGCAGGAATGATAAGACGTGTGCAGCAAATACGCTCACTTCTCGTTTAGTTTTTCAGGCATCTCGATCAGCCAATACTTCCAGGACCTCAGAGCCCAAATTCCCCGAGGTTCTTAGATCATGACTTCAGCATCTGCATCTGCATCTGGACCTGCGCCTGCGCCAAAGCTGTTCCAAATAGCGGGAACTTGCAACAATTACCCATGGGGCAAAAAGGGACGCGACTCATTGGCTGCACGACTTCGCGAGAAGACGACAGACATTGATTTTGCCATCAAAGACGACGAATACTATTCGGAGCTCTGGTTTGGTGATTATCCTGATTTTCCTGCGAGAGAGGTGCCGAATGCGCGGTTGCTCGCAGATGTGATTGCTGGCAACAAGGAGAGGCTTCTCGGGTCTCATTCGATTCAGAAGTTTGGCGAGAATTTGCCATTTCTTCCCAAGGTGAGCTCCGCCTTTTACCTTCATATTGAGATGACTGCCGAGGTGGCATCCATCCATTGACAAGTCATGCAGATCTTATCCATCGCCAAGGCACTCCCGCTACAGATCCATCCCAACAAGGACCTGGCAGCCAAGCTTCACGGACAGGACCCGAACAAATTCACAGACACCAACCACAAGCCGGAAATCGCCGTCGCCTTGTCTCGATTCGAGCTCTTTGCCGGCTGGAAGGAGCTTGATAACATCTCCCCTCTGTTTCAATTGCCCAGTCTGCGGCCCTTTGTGCCAGACGGAACCAAGGCATGGACCGAGGATACGCTGAGACATGTGGTGCGCGGTATCCTCAAAGCCAAAGAGCAAACAATCCAGAGCATCGCCGACGAGTTGCAGCAGCAGCAGCAGCAGCGTCAGTCTGAGGATGAATTCCAGAAGCTGCTGCCCGACAAGTCCGTCATCCGACGCGTACAGTCGCAATATTCGGCTTCCGATCCAGGCGCAATCATTGCCGTCGTCTGCATGAACTTTTTGGTTCTGCACCCCGGACAAGGCATTTTCATCCCGGCAGATGGCGTGCATGCGTACCTTTCGGGCGACATTCTCGAGTGCATGGCTCGCTCAAACAACATGCTCGCGAGCGGACTCTGCCCCGAGCCAGAACGCGATGATGTCGACCTCTTCACCGATACGCTTCTATTCGATGAGCGCACTCGCGTGAGCAACTTGCTGCTGCCTGGGAAGCCGACCAAGGATGGCAAACAAGGCCACACGACAGTCTATCAACCGCCGGTGGGCGAGTTCGACGTCTTGGGAGTGAATCTGGAGGCGGGCCAGGAGGAGCTGATTGTCGCGCACAAGGGTCCCTTGGTGGCCATTGTAGTCTCTGGACAGGGCAAGATTCTGGCCGACGGTCGGGAACTGGATGCAAACGAGGGCTTCACCTTCTTCGTGGCGGCGGACACGGCAACGACGCTGCGCGCGAATAGCCCAATACAGGTGTTTGCCGCGGTCACAAGGGAATGAAGTAAGCGAAACAAGAAGAAAGAATATGCTTTTGCTGAATATAGATGTATAAATGGGCTTTTTCTGAGTGAGGCAACAATGGCTTCACGATGCCCTTGTAATTTGTGCGATTGGTGTGCGGAATGAGCAGTGTGTCCAAGTCAAGATTGATTGATCCATGGTTTTGGGAAAGAGACACGACCCCACTGACGTCCCCGACTTTCCATTTCATTTTCCCTCAAAAAGACCTCTTGATTCTTATATGTTGTCAAACAATGAAATGCATCTCCAAACTCCCATCAGCGGAGCGAGCGCAGCGTAACCATGGCTTCGCATCCCTACTACCCTCTCGCAGCGTCAATCCCGTCCTACGTCGCCAATGAGTCTTCTCTGCCCCGACTGCTGGCCGCCTTTGCTGCCATGATTGGCATCTTGATCGGCCTGACACTGTGGCAAACGACCAAATCACCGGTTCCGATGAGGGCACTCGACAGGTTTGCCGTTGTGTGGTTTGCGCTGTGTTCGTCCCGACCCCATCCAACTCTCAGGAGCGGTGCGAGCTAACGCGCGACAATCGCCTCGTCTCTCTCCCACAGGCGGCTTTTTGCATGTTGGCTTCGAAGGTTGGGGCATTTCTCCTTCTCCTCCTCCTCCAAATAACGGTTTTAAACATTATCGCTGACAAGGGCTATGCGGAATGTTCAACATGTCAGGGTACTACTTGTACAATCGGACTAAAATCCCCCAACTGCAAACTGTGTTTGCCCAGCTGTGGAAGGAATACGCCCTTTCGGATTCCCGCTACCTCACCCTGGATAACTTCACCACGTGCATCGAGGCCATTACCGTCGTAAGCAAGCTCTGTTCGATCGTTTCTGACGCGTCCATCGTCTTCTTCATCCACTGACCAGGCCATCTAGTTTGCATGGGGCCCGCTTAGCTGGGTCACGTATTTTGCCATCTTGAACAACTCGGCTCTTCGCCACATGAACCAGCTCGTTGTGTGTACTGCCCATCTGTACGGCGTGGCTCTCTATTACGCCACCAACTGGGCTGAGAGGGAGTATGCGGGCGTTTCGCATAGTCGTCCCGAGTTCCTGTACTACTGGGTGTATTTCATTGGTCTCAATGCCCCATGGGTTGTGGTTCCTCTTGGTGAGTCTGGGCCCCCTCACTTTTGTCTTCTTCTTCTTCTTCTTCTTTCAGTTTCGGAGTCCTTGCGTCACTGTATTGTTCCTATTGGCTGAGGCGTCGGTGGCAGTCTTTCTGTTTGATAGCTACAGGCAGACGGCCAGGGCGTTTCGGGCCCTGCACAGGGAAGAGTCTGCGCGCAAGAGGCAGTGAGCCCATGACAGAGAAGTTGGATGTCAGATAAATCTTGGACGTCCGGCTTGATCGGGGGATCATGTCTTGCAATGTTGTAATGTAACTGAGAGATGCAATTACGTATACAACATTTGCTTCGATAATATCCCGAGTCATTGCATGACTTTAGTTTTGTGCCTTGTCCGCCTTGTAGACGGGATTGATTGTTACTACTAATAGGGCCCAGAAAGGAAATATATATACACAGATTGTCATCCATTGTTCGACATTGATTTATATCCGCTGGGTGTGGCGGATAACGCATTAAAAAACTCATTAATCTTGTCCTTTATCTGATGCCTTATGCATTATATTATGGTCACAAAAAACTTAAAAATGAATAAAAATATATACAGATACATATGTATTCGAGGCGGGGGCTCCCATCTTCACTCGTCCGTCAACAGGTTGCTGGGAATTGGGTGAATTGGAGATTCCGGGGAAGCAAGACTGGTATTATGTGCACCTTGTTTGACGGTTTTTCTGGACTTCCTTTTTACCCATCGAGAGAAAACAATCAAAGGCAACTTTCTTCTCTACACACATGATCCAAAAAAACACACAGCCGTGAATCCCAATCACCGTCCCCCCTCTCGTTCTTGTACGGCACCCGGGAGAGGAAACATTCATACTGTCTGCTGTAGCCTCTCTAGCCTCGACGTGACCGCCTCCACCAATGCGCTTTCGCGCGCAAGCAAGCCCTGCACCTGCTGCAGCTTGGACCGTCGGATGTCAGGGGGGATCCTCAGGTCGCCCGACGGCGACATCTCAATCAAATCTCCCGACGGCTTCTTCAGCCCCTCAACGTCCGCCGACAGATCGGTCTGCAGCTTCTTGGCTACAGAGAGCCGTTTCCACAGCTGCTGCTGAGGAGAATGAGGAAGAGGAAGAGGCGGCGCAGGAGTCGCCTTTGAATCTACAATGCTGGCTTCCAACGTCCGGACCTCGTCCATAAAGGCCCGCTCCTTGGTGCTCAAATCTCGTGTCGTGGCTTTGCCCATCATCTTTCGGAGATTGTCCACTCGTCTGCTGAGGCGTCCTTGACGATCCTTGGCCTCTGCGATCCGGCGCTCGTACATGGCATTCTCGGCCTCTTGGTCGTCGTCACCACCGCCGCGGCGGTCCTCGTCGCCGTGATTCTCCTTGTCGTCGTCGCGGTGAGTCACTCCGTTGATGGCGTCGATCTTGCCCTTGACTTCGTTGGCTTTGCGTACTTGCTGGCCAAGTTCCGACTGCAGCATCTCGCATCGTCTAAATACTTCGGCCGCCGCCACCCCCAGCTTGTACGTCTCCTCGCTAAGCACCTTGTGAGCGTCTGTGAAGATTTGCAGCGTCAGTGGACTGAGCTGGACCTCCTGATTCACGACCGTCTTGTGACGCGACGTTCCGAGTCGCTCCAGCAACGTGGGGAGCGCCGAGCCCTCGTCAAACACAGGGGGTGGGTGATAGGCCGGTCGCGGCTCGTAGAAGTCGAGAGGCACCATGCTGGTCGTCTCGTCTCCTTCCCGACTGGTGCTCTCCGAGTTTCCTGGCCGCGTGGGCACCACGTCCATGTTGTACGTTTCAAAGTTGAGAGATATTGGCTTGTAGGGCGTGGCCGAGAGCAGGAAATAGCCGACATCGGGATCTCTGATGGCCACGCACGCGGCAAGCGGCACGCCCACCTCGGCGCTGGGCTGTGCGTAGATCCTGTCCCTGGAGGATTGCGAGTTGACCAGCAGACCGATTCGAAAGTCGGTACCGGCCTCATGCTCGCCCGTCAGCTCTCCCTCGAGGCGAAAGACCCACGAGGTGAGAGAGACAAACGTGATGGCCGCGTGGTGCGTCACGAAGAAGCTGTACCTCGACATGACATCCGCGCTGAAGACGGGCCAGCTGCCCTCGCTCACCTCGACCGGGCTCATGGTGTCGATGGCTTGAAAGGCGAGGAGGGAAGGCGGATGACCTGGGCACGGCATGCGGCCCGGCTTGAGTTTGTTTCTGGGAGGCAACCACTGCGCCTGCACGCCCTCGAGATCAAGATACACCCTCACCTGCCCGCTCGTGGAGAGCAGGCAGATGACGGACAGCGACAGGCCTTCCTGGTCGCCATCGTCCATCTCAAGGTCTTCTTCGTCCTCTCCTAGCATGAGCTCGCTCATCTCCGTCTTCTTGCCGATCACCAGGATGTCTGTGATGGTGGCATCGAGCTCGTCTCCGGTCTCGGGATCCGAATCGAGATGGAATGGCCCTTGCAGTCTTGGGACCACGCCTGGCCGGGTCGGTCTGGTGAACACCTGGACGATAGGTTCCCCGGGCAACGCCTCGAGGATCTGAGGTTCTTGTGCGTCCAGCTCGCCCATCCACTGCAGTTGCTGCTGAGCAAGCAGCTTCTCGCTCTCGTCGACGTGCGGGTCATCCTCAATGCTGGCGACGGTGGTGACGATGGAGACGGATAGGGACGGCACCAGGGTTGGTGGAGGTGCCCACCGTTGCGGCAGCAGGGGGCACAGAGCGTATACGTCGCCTTCACGCATGGCTATCCACAATGTCATTGGATTCCAGCCCCCAGCACCCTTGGTGGCAAAACTCGCAGCGGCGACTTCCATCTCGAACGAGTCAGGGGAAAAGGCTTTGTTGGTCGCCGAGTTTGATGCAGAAAAGTCCTGGTCCAGCGTCGACCCATCGACCAACTTCTTGAGATCTATGGACGTGGTAGGCGAGTCAAACGACCAGCGGTCCTGAACAGATAATTCCCAAATACGAACAATGGCATCGGCTGTGACCGTGACAAGGCAGGAACCATTAACGCCAAGAGGATGCCACAGTGCTGACACGACGGGCAAACGAGATGTCACATGGGTGGTCGGGCCCAGTGTGAAGATTCTCGGCCGCAAGGGGGACGTATCTTGGCTCGTCAAATGCGACGAATCTGGCAGGGCGCAAATGTGGACGGTATGTGTGGTCAAGATGGCGAGGAAGCTTGAATTCGGTGACATGATGAGCTGGCGGATATCATCGGCTACCGGGGTTCTGATCATCTAAGACAAGAGAGGGGGAGGAGAAAGAGATCAGTTCATGGTTGTGACGAACAAAAGCCTGGTGGTTGTAACGCAAAGTCCAGACTTACTCGCAATCCATCCGCTCCCTCCAGCTCCTCGGCGCCCTGGATGGACGGCGTCGAGTCTTCTCGCTTGATGCGAGCTCCAGCAGAGCCTGCCCTCCCCCTGGCCTGTCTTGTTGACCATGCATCCTTGAGATAGGCCAAGTCGGCCCACCGAATCTCCTTGCCCGAAGCAACAAAGACTTCGGTCCCGCGTCTCGCGATTGTCCGTCTCGGGCCCGGCAGGGATTGGTTCTTGGATGCTGAAGACAATGCGCGAAATCGAGTCGCATCGGGAGAAGAGGGCTGGAATAATTGGTGGCCAGGCGCGTTGCTGCTCGACAGCCATGGCGCCGAGTATGACTTGATTTTGGGCATTTCGGCGTCAAATCTGGGAGCAAGATGGCAGAGAAAGCACGTTTCGATCCCGGTGAAGAAGATACACACAAAGAAAGAAAGACGGGAAGGAAGGAAGGAAGGAATAAAAGAGGAGGGCAAAGGGTTAAAAAAAAAAGGAGGAAAGAAAATGGCAGAAGATGAAAATGGAGCTTCCACAAGCTTGATAATGGTCGTTATGACCGGATGTCGCTCCCAAATGACCACAGTACGACTAATAATATGGAGGAAGATCATCCAAGTTTTCGAGCTTGCTGCGATGAGGACCAGAGGAGGTCTGCAACGATTGGGCAATGGGAGCCGGCCCACCAAGCTTACCTTATTCACAGCGACTTGTACCACAATGCTGTGGCGCCTAGAAGCTTGGCTCTGTTTGAGCTTACATTAGGATCGTTCTGTATCCACCGCCCGATGCATTTACATTTCTCTTGAAAGCACATCTTTAACAGGTTTGAAAAGTTTGAAAAGTTTGAAAAATTTGGAAAGGTTGGAAAAGTGTAAGAAAAGATCCGCACAGAAAGACTTGGATTTTGCACTCTTACTGTGCCCCTTGCCAAGCCCAAAAGCCGACAATCGACTGGCGCAACATTGGCAGAATCTGATCCAACGAAAGGGCGAGATCGGCACTCGCAACGATCAAGGAGAAGACATCAACAGGCCCAGTCCAAGACGAATAGACACTGGAACCTCTTCATCTTGTCGCGCTAAACTTCTGCCCTGACAGGCAATATCCAGTTCGCCGCCCGGGCGAAGGCTGGAAACCATGTCCTCTGGCCCCAGAAGCACAGTCGATCGGCTCGACAGACCAAGCGCTTACTTTTCTGGCAAAGTTGGTGTCGCCCTTCAACCTTGCTGTTTTTTTTTTCAGCCTTTTACGAAGCCGTCTCGAAAGCTAACTTTGGGCTCAGAACAAGCGAAGACGCGAACCTGATCACGCCAACGGCGACGGCGAGGGATCCCAGGAAGCAAAGCCCGATCCATTAGCCAACGCAACAACGCTCTACGTCGGCAATCTGTCCTTTTACACGACCGAAGAGCAGGTGTACGAGCTCTTCTCCAAGTGCGGAGAGATCAAGCGTCTGATCATGGGGCTGGATCGGTTTCAAAAGACGCCGTGCGGCTTCTGCTTCGTCGAGTATTACAACCACGACGACGCGCTGGACTGCATGAAGTATATTGGGGGGACGAAGCTGGACGAGCGCGTCATCCGGACAGATCTCGATCCGGGCTTTGAGGAGGGCAGGCAGTACGGCAGGGGCAGGAGCGGCGGACAGGTCAGAGACGAGTACCGCGAGGACTTTGATGAGGGCAGGGGCGGCATCGGGCGGGCGTTGCAGAGGGAAGAGGAGCCTCGGTACTGAGAGAGAGAGAGAGAGAGAGAGAGATGATGCAAAAGAACGCTCGAGACCGACAAAGCATCATCACAAGCCGAACGGGAGCGCGTGAAAAGGCCTCAGCGCGGCCAAAATCCATGTGTGTGAGCATGTGACTGCCATTGTTCCATATCCTCCCACAGTGCTCATGGAACTCTAGTCGAAGAAAAATCCCGATGTTCGATGCTATTTTTACAAACAAAAAGAAATAAAAGCTGAAAGAGCTCTTCAACCTGCGCCTGATTTGCTCCCTCTGCTTATCCATCCATCTCCCGCCAGCGCATCAACAGCGCAACAGCCAAATCTATGCCACTTGCTTCAGCCGGCGCGTCCGTGTCGACTCGTGCGTGACCTTGCTCCAAATATACAGCCAGCTTGCCGCTCAGTACCCAGGAGGGTTGACTCGCTGCGAGACCCTTGTCCACTTGGGCAGCTCTGTGCAAAAACCCCCGTCAGCTCCCACCTTTTTGATGCAAACAAAAAGAAAAGGAAGAAATCGTTGCGTACTGTGAATCCCCTTCCTGTATCGCTTCGCCTTGCGATCAAACATTGTGTATTTATCCTTGGGCAGCATCTCGGCCTCGGTCGGCATCTCCGCCTTCCACCGCTCCAGTGCCTCGAGGGTCTGGCCCTTCTTGGCCAGCGCCGAGTCGAGCGTGGCGACGACGCTGTCGACGGCGCGCAGGCGCAATCTGTGTCTCCGTTTCTGGAACCGCGACAGTCGCCAGGGTATTTTCCACAGCAGTCCGCCCGACAGGGGATTCGTTATTCGGAAAGGGCCAAACATGGAGGGTAGAATTAGTATGAGAGGTTGGTTATGGACGGGCTGGTGGCCGCAACGGAGCAAAGAAACGAGCTTGGCCTGGTACGTACGCTAGCTTACAGAGGGTCCTTAGTCAGGTGGTGGAGCTGGATACGCAAGTTGTCGCAGCTTCCCAAGAAAAGTATTCCCCTTCCTTCAGCTTTTGCAAACAAAAGCATTCGATTCACCATTTCTTTTGTTTTTTAATCATATACAGAATTGAATTTTTTCAAATCTTTGACGCTCTATTCGCTCCGTCCACTATGAGCTACTACTTCGCCATCGTCGGCGCCCAGGACAACCCGCTCTTTGAGTACGAGTTTGGCACCTCCAAGCAGGGCGGCGACGGACAGTCGCGCTTCTCCGACCAGCTTCGCCATTTGAACCAATTCATTCTCCATTCGAGCCTGGACATTGCCGAGGAGGTGCAGTGGTCTTCAGGGCAAATGTAAATGGCCTTCTTTTGCCTTTAAACGCTACTTCTTTCTTCCTTTCCGTTCCTATGTCTACCTCGTGGTGTTACTTGCTCCTTTCCCTTGCCCTTCAACCCCCTCCCCCACCACCTGTATCCCCCGAAATCACTTGTCAGAAACATGGCTGCTGACCACGTCGACCCAAACTTGCCAAATAAAACCCCCATTCTAGGTACCTTAAATGCATCGACAAGTTCTTCAACAGCTACATCTCGTGCTTCGTCACGGGCGCCAACACCAAATTCCTCCTCTTGCACCAGCCCATTGTGCCCACGTCGACGAGCTCGTCCCGGTCTTCGACAGCTATCGGCGCGAACCCCACGAGCCCTGCGACCGAGGAGGCCATCAAGATGTTCTTCACCGAGGTCTATGATAATTGGCTCAAGGCCGTCATGAACCCGTTTTACAAGGCCAATTCCCCAGTCATAAGCCCCGTCTTTCGACAGAGGGTCGCGGCGGCTGGACGTAAGTATTTATGATGAGTGCAAGAGGGGTTTTCTATTTATCTTATTTATATGGGGGAGAGGGAAAGGACGTCAAACGAGGCCATGATACCACAGCGGGAGTGTTTACCAGTCTTCGACTCATGCAGGAAGCCGCATGATAATTTACTATAATCAGCACGCACGATGTAAAGCATCGAGGTTGGGTAACGTCTCGTATTGTTCTTTGCGTCAAGATCATCCATCTTTATGTGGCACTCAGCGCCCGACGGTAGAGTCTCGTGAATTCCGTAATGCCATTGTGTCCCTCCAACGCCAAAAAGAAGGAAAAAAAATACAAAAACCAATGTAAGTCCCACGCTTGAACCCATACCATCGAGCTCTTGCTTCCTCTCCGATTCCGATCCGCCAATGCATCATCCCCACGACTATTCCATCATTTACAAGGTCAAGCCAGCGCTTATCAAAGTATTGAGCACCAGACAGCATCTCTTGTCCCCGAGTTTAACCACCAAAACCGTAGAGGGTGCGGCCCTGTCGCTTCAAGGCATAGACGACGTCGAGGGAAGTGACAGTTTTGCGTTTTGCGTGCTCGGTGTACGTGACAGCGTCACGGATGACACCTTCGAGGAAAGTCTTGAGAACAGTGCGGGTCTCTTCGTAGATCATGGCTGAAATACGCTTGACACCACCACGACGTGCAAGACGTCGGATGGCAGGCTTGGTGATGCCCTGGATGTTGTCACGAAGAATCTTTCGGTGGCGCTTGGCGCCGCCCTTGCCGAGACCCTTGCCGCCCTTGCCGCCTACAACAGGATGTTTGTTAGTTTTGAGACATGGAACAGAGAAGTACGTCGCGATAACTTGATTGAGGAAAGACCGAGAGATGTCCAGGTACGTCTTTGTTTCCCATCACACAATCGGTACCGATGACCTCAAGGTTCACCAAGAGGTTTGAAACTATTGAATCACGCGAGGAATAGACAAAAAAGGCTAAAACCACTTACGTCCAGTCATGTTGATGGATAAGAAGTTTGAAAGGTGAGTTCAAGAAGCGTAGTCGCGATGCGTCGCGTTCTAGTGCAGATAAATGACCGTTTAAAAGAGAAGAGAGTGCGTGAGACGGATGATGCAGAAGCGGGGTGGGAAAGAGACGCGTGAGAGAAATCGGGGGATGGGGCTCATAAATACGTGCGCGCAATCAGTCGCCCGCAAAAAGCCCAGTTTCGAAACACTAGCAGATCAGTAACAGCAGCGCGCTGTTGTGGGGTGGGGGAAAAAAATCGGGGGAGTGCGACAATTGCGTTCCCGGCATGCCGAGCAATAGTGCGTTGTACGTTAAAATTGTGTTTTTTTTTTTCCTGTGCATTTCCTCCTTCCCCCGCCCCACGCCTCGCGACTTTGGGGCATATTTTTTCGGAGAGGAGAGGCAAAATAGTAGGGCTGCCGCTGCGCTAGACCGTTTTCGGGAGGCGCGTGTGAGATTGTGCATGCTCACATGTTTTATGGAGGAGGCTGATTCGCGTCTGAGGTAGCGACAAGTATCTCGTTGACTGCTCGTGCGTGCAGGCTGCCACGAGGGAAAGTACCTTTGCTACGCGTAAGCTCTGGACTATACTTAGTACCTACCTAGGCACAGTATCTGCATAGTATGTATGTACTGTGCCTGGCTGATTCTTGGAGCTTTCTGGTTTTGCAGAAGGGAGCGGAAGGTTGTGTCGCGTTGTTGGGAGAAATATCACAGCGCTCCCTCGTATGACAACGAGCGACACATCAGAAAATAGAACCCGTAAGATTTTGATGTTGAAATGAATTTTTCAACTCCCAGGCATGTTTCTGTGGTCATACAGATTGGACTCCGTGCAGACGGGCAGATTCGTCACCAGACCGGTGTCATTGTCCCGTCTCCAGACATCAATCGTCTTGTGCCCTTGGGCGTGAAATGATGTGACAAAAGTCAATTTGAGAGCCGCAACTCTGACCGTAATGGCACGACAATAGCATTCTCGCATCGGATGAAGCAGTCAAAGTCGAGACATCGAAGCCTCCTTCGACAGGTCTATGACGAACGTACTATTCATGCGCCCAACTCGACTAATCTCCCTTTGCGGCGTCCACAATGACTTTGCCATATGTGACATGCTCGTGGTGCCAACCAGTTTCTCGTAGACCAAGTGTCTTCCATCATCGCAATCATTCATTACGCTCCGATCCGCTCCGATCCGCTCCGGGGAATCATATCCTCGCCCCAATCCCGTCCCTATCCAATTTTGGGAGACACTAAAACCCCATACGCAACGCCAATGCCATGCAATACATTATTTCTGTTCAGTGCTCATCCCCGTGTCTAATCAATCTTCCTGCTGCCCCTGGGTTGCGAGACGGTCTTCTCCCTGTACCTGTAGTCACAGATCAAGTCTTCGCTCTCCAGGACCGCGGGGAAGCCCAATGAGCCCTACGTCTGCCATTGGTACAAAAACGAAACTCATTCTTCTCTTCTTCTATTCTGCTCAGCGCCCATGGATTGCGCCGTGCATCAGAACATGGCCGCTCTCATTACACGCGTACGTGGTTGGGAAAGGAGAAGAAAAGAAAAAGAGCAACACCCACAGGACTCTGGCTCTCCCATGAGAATCGTACATGACCTCACGTCATCATCGAGTCGTCCATCGATACATCATCCTCAAAGCTTTCAATCGCTTCCTTGATTCTTGGGCCAGCCTTGAGATGCAGAGCGTCAGCAAACCCGCGGACAAACCACGAGGGGAAAAGGAAAATAAAGGGGGGGGGGATGGGGGAGACAATAATGAGGGTGGAAAGCCAAAGTGTCCCCCTACCTTTGGATCCAGAGCAAGAGCAATGGTAAAGTGTCGCACCGCCAACTGCCTCTCGTTTGTATTCCTGTACAAGGTCCCAAGCAAGAAATGAACAGTGGCCTCATCAGGAGCCAAGTCCTTCAGAATCATCAACTCCTTCTGCGCCGCCTCGATCTGCCCAACAGCGAGCAGTGCTCGGGCCTTCTTGTACCGAGTCTGCGCCGCTCTGGGCGCCAATTCCGCCGCTTTCGAGTACGCATGCAGCGCGGGCACCATCTGCTTCTGCTTCTCCAAAACACCCCCCATGCAACAGATCAGCACCGCATTGTTCGGATTGATGGACTGCGCGGCGTGATAGTGATCATAGGCTTTGTCGTAGGCACCAAGTCGTTCCTGAACCCTACCAATGCCGTAGTAGGCATTGTAATGTCTCCGGTCAGCAGCAATGGCCTGTCGGTAAGCCGTGAGCGCCTTCTCGTACTCTTCGTTGGCTACATGTTCGTGCCCCTGAAGCGTAAATGCATAAGCAAACTTGGCGTCAAGCTGAGTCGCTCGTTTGAAGCAACGAAGCGCCTGCTCGGGGTCTCGTGCTAGGGACCATGCATTGCCCAATGCGCACCAAGCTTGCGGCGAGTGCCAAGCAAAATCGACAAGCTCGTGCGCCAGAAACGAGAGGTCTACTTCCCGTTTCAAGTGCCACAGGACTGTCGAGTATACCTCCATGTCCTGAAGGCGTGATGGCGCTTGTGCGCGCATCCTGCGAAAGAACTTCTCAGCCTCACCATAAGCCGCTTGCTCATAATGGCATCGTCCCATCTGAGACAGAACCCACGGCGTTCCCTGCTGGACTGCGGGAAGCGAACCAAACGCCTGCAGTGCCTCTTGGCATTGGAATCTCGATAACGAGTCGTATCCGCTGCCCAGCTTCCTCATGAGGTCCAGTATCCATCTGATTGCTTCCTCGACCCGGACGCTTTCAGCCTCTGGGGCTTTGGGTGGCGCTGGCTGTGGCGCCGGCTCCCTTGTTCTCGATGATTCGCCGTGATCCATGTCCGCCTGATCATCTATGGGTTTTCTATTCCCGCTGACAACTCTGCCAACACTTGAGCCACCGAGGCCTGGACGGATGATGCGTGAGACGGGGGGCCTAGCCTTCTTCAACTCACGCCCGGTCGATGCTCCTGTTGTTGGCGCTCCTGTGCCGGGTTTTCCGGATGGTTTGATCATATTCAGCCTGGCACTTCGTCGCGTCGTGTATTCATCGGTATTCGTTGATCGCGGGACCGGATGACCGGACAGCGTTCGCTTCCTCTCCGTTGCTGCTATCGCACCGGCTCGGGAACCATTGGCGGGGGCCATGGTGGCGCTACTCGAGGTTGGTACGTCTGGCATGAAATCCACGGCTTGCGATTCCTGCCCAGGTCTTGCAGTCCGCTTCGTCCCGAGTCGTTGATTCACTCGATGGAGCGCGTCTCCTCCGGAATCTGCACCATGAGCATTCTTGGTCCGTCTACTTGGTGCCTGGGCAGGTTCCTGCCCCAATACGTGGCGCACTGTGGAAGCTTCTGCCGAATTTGAGCTTGGGTTTGGATTCGAGTTCAAGTTCAAGGGTTCTGCAGATGTGCCTAGTTTATCTCCTGTTGCAGCAGGCTGTCCGTTAGTTGACGCGTTTAGTCGTTGCCGCGTGTACTGGATTTTGGACATGAAGTCATTCTCTGGCGGTTCGTTGAAGAGGTCAGCGGCGGAATTGCCCGCTTCGGCCGACGAAAAGCTGACATTGAAGGGATCTGTGCCGAGATCTGTTTGCATGATTCGTGGAGCAGAGCGTTTGGTGGGAATGACATTGAGAGATGATGACTCCTTGTTCTGCTCCAACACGCCAGCGCATGCACCAGACTCGAAGCTCTGCACCAAGCCGTCATTCGTCCTGAATATGTTGGGGAGACGAACGTTGATGCCCATATCGCAGAGCGCAACAAAGGCGTCCCACATGAACGGATTTCGTTTGAGTGAGTCCTCAAAGCATGTGATGGCCTTCTTCTTATCCCCATAACCTCGATGCAGCTTGCCCAATAAGCAGAGAACAGCGGAACTGTCTGGATACCCAGCTCTGGTGGTGGCCGAGTGTTTCCCCACGTTGCACTTGGAGGACCACAGTCCTTTAGACTTTTCGAGTGCGATGATGCCATCTTTGTAGCGCTCCAACGCCAGACAGGATTGGGCAAAGACCCAGGCACATCCCAAGTTGACGCCGCGACATCCTATGGGCTTTGCCACATCGTATGCCGAGCAGTAGTCGCCTAATCGGAAATGGCAGAGGGCATACAGATAGGCAGCGTCGGGCGCCTTCGGATCTTGAGCGGCGGATCGTTCGGCAAAGAAGAGCGCGTTGTCGTAGGACCCATTGTCGAGATGGTAATGGATGACCTGCCGAAGAAAACCCCCGACAACGGCCGGACTTGGCGCCATGTTCGACCGGTCAATCTCTCCGTTGTTGTGGAAAAAGGAGCGAGCTTTTCAGGCAAAGGGAAGTCGATCGCTACCAATGTGATGATGCCATGGAGAGACTGCAAAATGAAAGGGGACGTAAAGGATGCAGCGAGTCGGGAGAGATGCGAGAGAAGGAAGAGGAAGAAGTCAATTGGGAAGAGAAGAAGCCGGGATTGAAGCTGAAAAAGCTCGTCGGGCTACTGCGCGGCGAGAGTTCCTGTCGGCGTCGTCATGAAATCGGTATCGCGCCGCCTCTGTGCTAGTTGCGAACCCAATCGAACACGCACACTGGTCGTCCAGCTTCACTAAGCTCTACCGACCCAGACGATCGGGCTGGGCTCGGTGAGCGACGGTCAAACTGCTGAGGAATATTCTGGGCTGGCGACGAGACTCCAGAGGGTATCCCAGGTCAGACACAAAGTGATGAAGGCACAAGCGCAAGCCAGCAGTCTCTTGGGAGAAGCACGAAGGCGTTTGGATCGACCGGTGGGTCCCGGTCAACGACTTGGTCGAATGCGTGCAAGGGACGATTGCGGCGACACAAAGGTTTAGTCCAGCGAACAATGGGCCTTGTGCTGACTTTGCCCCCCCTTTTCTGTTTCTTCTCCTTTTTTTTTTTCTTCCAAGGTAAAGAAAAAAAAACCTTTTCTCGCTGACGTCTTTACAGACCGGAATTGATCTGAAATGGTTGGACAGGCGGCACTGGGGAACAGGAATACGTACAGAAAACACACGGTGCCTGCGCTTGTGACGCCTGCAGCTTGTGCAGTATTTGTTGTGATTGCCGATGCTTGATTGGCCGAAGCCTGTAGCTGCTTGAACGCTTTTGCCCGGCAACAACAACCGTCCGCTGTATCGGTGGACCCGGTTTCGACGTCGTGCCTCCCTACTGTACCCAGCTCGGGTGGCACCAAAATACCGTACCTTTTTAGAAGGCTCATACTACTAGGTACTTACCTACGTACATACAATATGTAAGTACCCTACCTAGTACGCAGTGGTAGTACGCGAGGCAATTCCAGCTCTCTTGGGATTATTCTCACCCCAAACTTCAATTCAGACTGCCTCGGTTCTTCTGAGCGACGTTCAAGACTTCTGAGAAAGTACGGTCTGACCACATAGTATGTACTTTTCGCCGTCTGGCCTTTGAATGTTGTCGCCTTTGCCCACCTGCAGGTAGGCGCGAAATGAAAGCAACAATGCATATGGAGACTTTCGGGTCTGCAGCAGCCCCACCGCATTCCTTCCCCGGGCGCTACGTAATTCTTCCGCATGCTTACCTACTACCTAGTACCTACCCAAGGCGTCCCAGAAAAAAAAAAGATAAAAGCAGTGATGAACTAAAGGCCAACAAGTCTCAAGGCCCCTTTGCGTACTACTCAACTGATAAAAGCCCGTAAACCCAAATCGCCTCAGCAAAAGATTATCACGCACATCTCATACTCAAGTCAGAATTATCTATTCCCCTGTTTTTGCCTTGAAATGAAGAAAGAAGGCAAGTAAGGCACCAAATCCACCATCGCGCACGCCTCAAATTTCACCATGGCGCAAAAGGCGAAAAAGGACCGAGCAAAGTCCAACACGGCAGCCCTCAACAACCTCCATGTAGGCTCTCTCGTCGTCAACGCATTGTTCTTGCTGTCCAGCTTCTTCTGGCGGTCTCGCTCACTCGTTGCATATGGATTATTCGCCACGCCGAGCTTCGTCTGCCAGTACATCCTGGAGCTCTCGGGCCGCCCCAAATATGATGCCGCGACAGGATCTCTCCAGACTGCCGGGGAGGATCTGGCGGCGGCCGGGCTGACAGAGTACATGTTTGACGTCATCTGGATCACTTGGGCGTCGACCATTGTGGTCATTTTCTTGGGCAATTGGGGCTGGTTGTTGTGGGCTGTGGTTCCAGCGTACGCCGTATATCTGGGTTCGGGACTTCTTGGGATGGGAAGGCAGAAAATGGCGCAATTGCAAGGCGGAGATGCTGCCGCTGCCCCTCAGGGGAACCGCAGAGCCAGGAGGGCACCGTGAAGGAGGCGCATGAAAATGGGAGAGACCATCTACGGGCACGTATTGAGAGCACCAAGTCAGACACATATTAGCACAACAACACTGTCAGTTCCCGGCCCCCATCTAGCTGCTAGGCAGGGCCCGGGACAGTCTCTTATGCCTGCCCTCTTTACCAAACTCATCGAGACGGGGAGATGAACAAACAATTGAACAGACGAGGTTTCTTTCCCGTCTCTTACTATGCAAGGCGCCTTGTCCTCTCCCCAGTCCAGCGTTCCAGCGTGTCCTCGTCTACGTCTCTCACCAGGACGTGGATGTGCTCCAACGCCCTCACGCTCTGCAGACTCATCCAGTTTTTGAACCACAGCACCTTGTCTTGGCCGCCGTCGCCCAGCGTGTCGATAAAATACCTCTGCACAAAGTCTGCCGTCAAAGCCCTGCTCTGAGGCGTCATGTCGCCCTTGTCAGCATCCGTGGGAATGGGCGTCCGCGTCCAGACCAAGAGGTGCACCATGTTCGGCTCGAGACCGTACGGCCAGTCGTTTAGAAGTACCTGGTAATCGGACTCCTTTTCAAAGGGGACATGCGACTCGGGCGTGAATGGCGGATGCCCCCATGCCTTTGGGAGTCGATTGGCCAGCAAGTAGTCCTCCACACTGCCGTACTGCGATTTAATTCTCGCGCTCCATGTCATGTACTGTCTCAGATCGGAGGGGGTTCTCTTGAGGACAGCCAAGTCGTTGGTCTCTGTACGCGCGGAGCACAGTACATCGAATGATATGTCACGAGGTCAGGACGCGGCAAGTGAGGCAAATGGACAAGGGTTCCTTTGCGCCGTTTGCGCCATGTTTAAAAAAGACTAATACGCACCAATAATACGTTTCATGTCATCCCAGTCGTGTCGTTTGAATTCTTCATCCGATTGTGATAAAACCCACTTGTCCACGTCTGTCAGGGGAAAGGGCGCGTCCTCGCTCTGAGCCGAAGAAGAGACCACATCGGGACTCATTTTTTTTCTTCTTGAATTTTTAAGCGATAACTTGGCTCTCTCTCTCGGCCGGGCGATGAGCACAGTCGCACCAGGTAAAAACAAAGGTGTGTCGCGGAGCGGCAGGATTGAATTTCACACGTCAAATAACGAGCGTCTTTCTCACGACGAAGCTAGGCGCGGTTGTTTTGGCAATGCATGCAAGCAGACGGGCAGGCAGGTATTACCTAATGCCGTTACACCGGGCATCGAGTGCCTATTTGTAGATGCCTCCCTACCTACCTACTAGGTAGTAGAGCACAGCTAAGCAAAGCTTGATAACAAGGTCACGATGTTTTGCGTATCCAACTCGCCTCAGCACCACACTTCAAGACCTCTTGCTCGTCCTGGCTTGGCGCGGTTCCGTGCTCCAATGCCACAACACCGTGGTAACTTGGGGGCGTTTTGGCGCAAGACGCCGCGCGACTAGGAACCGCAATTCCCAACTGTGAGCGTCATAGCTGGGCGAAACCAGCCAACCCCCCCTCTTCTGGAGCTCCCCTCTTGGGCGTGGCTGCTGTCGACATGTGACTGACAGCGTCAAAGCAATCAAATCGGCATGGGCTCCGGTCGCCATGAATGCACGATTTCCTCTTTCAAATCACCCCCGGGACAAAAAAGCCTGGCAAGGGTTTTTTTTTTAAAGGTCCTGCGTTTCAATTTCCTGCATAGCCTTTTCTAAATGTCTCATCTCGGTTCGACATCTTCTTCGCCATGATTCTGGGTCCCGTCTCTACCGTTGACTGCCTGGCAGCTGTCGTCATAATTACTCCTCAGTTGTTATTCACTGCAGGCCTACTTTCTACTCTCAAACTCATATATGCAAGCATCCCCCTTTTCTGTGAGCTTCATCTCCCCTTATCCAGTTCATGGACATCTCACACAAGACACATGTATTCTCCCTCCAGATCAGCTGATTTGAAAAGTCTTTATTCTTCCGTTCCATTTTGTCCGTCGCTATGTTCAAACTCCAGACTCAAGGTTGTCATTTGTCCGCAACTCTAGCGTTTTTGAGGACATGGTCATTCGGATCGTGCGCCATGCATTCGTCAACTTCCCAATCGAGACGCTACGAGTCTTTCTATCAAAACAATTCGCCTGTCCCTTCTTGAGGTGGAGAATGATTAAAAGTGGTTATTTCACCTTTCCCGCCCAAATAGATAAAGAAATGATTAGAGAGGTGAACCAAAAGTCATTTGCCGGCCTAGTCCCATGTGCCGAGCGCTGATTGATGCTCTCTAGGGTTACATGACTACAACTGGTCTTTGGATCAGGCACAATTCAGAGCGGGAACCAGATGTTGTTGTGTATTATGTGCATGGTAAGCGCCGCCCTATGTGACGCTGGTGCACACAACCACAATCGAATACTGACACTGCCTGAAGGCGGGGGCTTTGCTTTGGCGTCTTGTTACTTCTACCTGGAATTCTTGCTTGCCCTGCACCATTTGCTGTTGAAAAACGGCTTCAAGAATCCAGCGATTTTTGCTCTCGAATACACATTGGTCCCTGACAAGGTGTGGCCAAGCCAGGTCAACCAAGCCTTTCTTGGGTACAAACATGTCTTGGGGGCGGTCAAGGATCCAGCCAAAGTCTGCGTGGCAGGGGACTCAGCAGGCGGAACTCTAGCGCTGAGCCTTCTTCGGGAGCTGGGAAAGAGGATGGATGGCCACGGGCATAATGGCACTACAGTTTTAGCAGTGCCAAGGCTACTTGTGCTCATCTCTCCGTGGATCACACTGAGCTCCAACATTCACTACCCATCCCAGGTTGATTATTTGGAGCGGAACCAGTTATGGAAATACGCAAGAGCATACGCGGGGTCCATGGTGAACGACGCGGCAGCGTCACCAGGACTTTGTCAAGATCGAGATCTATGGAAGTCCATTAGCCCCCAGCGAGGGTATTTTGTCGTCTACGGCGAGGAGGAGACTTTAGCCCCAGATGCGGAGGCTTTCGTGCGGCGCCAGCAACAGGTCGAGGTTGAGATCGAGAGCATGGAAATGAAGGGTGTCGTCCACGCATGGCCGGTGGCCTCCCTGCTGCTGTCGGAGAACAGGGACCGCCGTCTGCAAGGTCTCGAGGCTATTGTGCGACAGATCAGAAACAAGAGCGGCCACGATGCTGTTCAAAACAAGGATTTGTGATCTTCGGGATGGCCATGATTCAGATTAGATCAAGTAAACAAAAAGCGTTCATAGACAAGCGTGAATCGTAACAGATTTGGAACCTTAGCGACAGTCAAGAATTTGACGTGCTAGGCTCCGGCACCGCACGGAAGTCTCGACTGATTAGAAGCTCATTCTCGATATCATCATTGAAGGGAAGGTTCGAGATGTCCATTGCGACATTGCACCAGAGATGGGAAACGTCAGGCTCTCCGAATGAAACTGGCCACCTACCGAATAGTGAAACTAGCCAGTATGCTGACAAGCACGATCGAAGCCGGCACTGATGAAAAACAAGCCCGGACTGATGTGACACATGCCTCACGTGTCACTTTGAAGGTCAGAAAGACGAGGACGGAGGCTTGTCAGTCGTGAAGGTCAGCTGATGCAGCTGAAGACGATGAATAACGACGCCGGCCCGACAGTTGCTTTGGTTGTTGACATGAGACGCGGATCAGGGTGCAATGAGAATCATGGTCGAATCTGACCTCCAAACGGCGTCATAGTCGAGCCAAGGTGGCTGCGGCTCTGGCAGAGACTTGCTTCAGGGCAGGTTGAGCTTAGCTGTTCGTCCAAGCGTGGATGGAAAGGGAAGAGGGGGGGAAAGAGAGGAAGGAACCCAGGATGTGGCGGCAGGTGATGATGCACGGGGGCCGGCCTTACCGTACTCGGCAGCATGCAACCCCTCGACGGCTTTTTATTGGTCCATTCGAAGCTTTTTGCAAACCGCAAGAGTCACACAGCGTCGCACAGAGTTCCCAAGCCCCCAAAGCAATTGCATGTCGCCCGGGACCTTGGGAACCTGGCACCTGGCATCCAAAGCCTGCCAACCTGCCTAGTGGGTGTACGTGTGTGTGTGTGTGTGTGAATGGACCTGAGCCCAACAAAAAAAAGAAAAAAAAAAGGGCTCTAAGCAGCTTCCTGTACGGACTCTGTACTCCCCTCGACCGACCAGACGAACTCGGTCGACGCCACACGACACCCACCACCCCCCCCC